>VDFB02080255.1:0-23200 GCA_007258455.2 Sequoia sempervirens
AACGATTGAAGAATTCAAAATCAGTTTCTAGTACAAATTTAATGAATCAAAAAATAACAACACTTAACAAAAATACCATAAGATCGTTCCAAATGTTGAGCGGGCCCTGCTCTTCCTCAAGTAAGATCCTTCAACACAGTGAATTAATTAACTTCTTGCTTCCTTTCTCATTGATCAAAAGTAGAACACAAAACAATGTATTGCTTGTGATTACAAAAATTCTAATTTGCAAATTATCTAACTCCAAACTAAGAATGAAATGTGGATATTTATAAAATATCATTATTAGCTTCTAACATGGCACTAACTGCCAAAACTTAAGGCGACCAACTACATATTACAAAATGAAATTAAAAATAGAACTAAAGTTGACTAAGGAGGACTATGCCAGAACTACACCAGATTGGCAATGGAAGTAAAAGTTCCTCAACCGACTATGAAGAAGTCGATTTAGACTTTGAGTGACTCATCATCCAGTAGGGCCTATCTATGGCGTAGTCATTTCTCATGATTAGATAGAGAGTTTAACTGTCTCATCAACCTTTAAGATACCTTGTTAAAAACCCTTATGAAAAGGACAACAATCATGGTAATAAAGATTAATGCAGCATAATCATCTCATCCAAAGTCATCATAAAGCAACACATTTAACATAAGCTATCACTTCCAAAATATCCACTAATTTAGTTAAACATAAAGTAAAATAAGCAAATATGTTAATCTATTGGCTACCGCTAGTCATGTCAATTAACAATAAAAACAAGTCTTTTTAAACATAAAAAGCCTTAAATGAAAGTATTTTATATCTCCCATCAGCTAGAGGTGGTTTTTGTTTCATGACTACTACCGAGTTTTGATAATCATGAAGGGGAGTACACAAGTTTACAAAGGAAGGAAAATTCATCATGCCAAGTTTATCTTTATCTTAGTTTGAAAATTCTCAATGAACATCCATTGAAGGTGAGGATCGAGAATCTATACGTTGATTTAAGAATAAATCGATTGGTAATGTGAAATGAAATCAGTAACCTTTTCATCATCTTTTTGCTTACATCTTATCAAATCAACTAATGCCATCTTAGGAGTCATTTGCACTTGCAAATGGTTTATAAAGGCCTCAACAAGTTCATTGAATGAGTGAATTGAGTTATTCAGTAGAAAGGAAAACCATTCTAAAGTATTATCTTTCAAGGATCTAGGGAAAATCTTAGCCAAGAGCTTATCCTCAAGGAAAAAATCACTACATAAGGTGGTGTAAGTAGAAACATGGTTAGAAGGATCTCCTTTCCCCTCATATTTCTCAAACCTAGGAATCTATATACCTTGTGGTATTGGTGTTCTCAATATCTCCAAGGATAAGGAATTGCTTTTGACATAGTATGTAGGTTGGAAATTTTGATTTTGGTTTATGGTGGAAATTTTCTTTTGAAGGGATGAAACATTTTGCAAAAGTTGGTTAAGGATGGAATCATTGGTTGTGTTTTGAGATGGAGGTGAATATGGTGGCGGTGTATATGTGTTAGACAAGGAAGTGAATGGAATGCTTATGGGAGGTAAAGTTGTAGGAAATATGACGTGTGAATCCACAAAGGTACTAGGATTGCTAGCCAAAATACCCAAGTCAAGAAGGATGTCACTAGTAGGTTGCATCGTTGTTGTAACTTGAGGGTTGGTATAGGTAGGAATAAAGGAAATGGTTGTGGGAGTAGGAATTTGAGTTCCTCCTTGACTTTGGACATTGTTCAAAGGTTGAGCATAACTAGTAAGTTTTCCAAAAATATGAGCTAGGTGACAAGGAAGTTATATTCCTTATTCACTTTCAATCATGTGGTGTATGTTATCTACGATGGTAATAGTAATAGTGGAATTTTTTCAGTACTTAATTGATGTTGTAGGTTTGCTAATTCTTCATGGATTTGGATTATGTTTTCTTGAAAACTAGAAACCACTGTTTCAACGCTTGTCACACTACTTGAAGGAAAAGAGTTGTTAAAGGTATGGTCCATACCTAGTGAACTAGTGTCAACAGTATGAGTGAAAGAGCTAGATAACCCAAGATCCACGACATGTGTGCTATCACGAGATGACAGTATCAAAATTTGTCTCACTATAGTATTAGCAATAGGAAACCAAGTTGTAAAGCTCATGCAAGGGACAATAAATGAATGCAAGATAAATGTAATGAACACAAGATAAATGATATTATCTAATTTTGATTCAAATGAAAGTAAGCTAGATGCAATGAAATGAATGAAATAGAAACCTTGTAAACCAAATCATAAATCTAATAACAACAAAAAAATATAGAAACAAGATTTTTTAATGTTGTAAAATGTAGTTTTAGGTTTGACATGGGACTAAATCACCTAGAGGGGAATATGAGTCCCAATTAGGGTTTTTCAAGGGTTCAAATGCTAAAAAATTTTCCTCACAAAATACCCAAAAATTAGGTAAAACCACATGTACTAGGACTAAATCGCCCATAGGGGAATATGAGTCCCAAATTAAGGTTTTGACACTAATTTCAACAAATTTTGAGTGAATGTTAGGTTTTTTGGTTTGTATGGTGTCTTGACTAAGTGTGCAAACTAGACACTGAACTGATTTTTTGTAACTAAATGTTGAATTTTGGGAACCTATAGCGGCTAAACCATGAGGACTTTGAAGATGATGTAAACTAGTGATTTGTGACATTTTGTCTATATATTCTAAATATTTTTTTTCCAAAATTTTAGCACACCAAATTTCTTTGTCCAGAACAGTTGTTCAATTGATTTTCTCTTAATCTACACTGGTTAGCAATATGGCCAAATCTATTGCATGTATAACATCTGACATCTCTATAAAAAAATTTCATCATATTTCTGCATTCATTTGACTTATGACCATACTTATTGTAATTGAAACACTGACTGGAAAATGATGGACCAATTGAATTCATTCTAATTCTACATTGAGTAGCCATATGACCAAATTTATTGCAAACAAAATAGTAACCATTGAACCTTTGAGCATTAGGTTGTCTTACTGGATACCTTTCAGCTTTTTTCATCTAATTTCCTTTCTTGAATCTCCTTTGTCTAGATCTAGAACTTTCTCCTTCCTCATATCCAAGACCTCGCTTGTCACCTTCAGTCCTCTGACTTTGAATTAGTTCATCAAGCTTGGTTGAGCTAATCTTGAACTTCTCGTTGAATTCATATGCAGTAGCAAGTTCATCTCTAAGATGAACAATCTACTTTTCAAGCTCTTCTTCATTATTTTTGGATTGTTCCAATTCAATCTCCAACTGATTGAATCCATCAGTAATTCGACTGCATTCTTCATATTTTTCTTTCAAGGACTGAGCAAGCATTTCTTCATTCTTCTTCCTATCTTTAGTCTCCTTGGTCATCCTCATCACAATAGATTCCATTTCATGATTTAGAACAACATTTTCTTTGGTAAGATTTTCACATTCTTCTATCTTTTCCTTCAAGGCTTGACTCAGGTGTTCATCTTCCATGCTCTTACTTTCTTTCTGCTTAAGTTGATCATAGATTTCCTTTTGCTTTTCCCTTGACTCATTGATTTTATCTTTCAAAGATTGAATGAACTTCTCAGCATTCTTGAGACTTTCCTGTAAATCTCAACTTCAGATTTGGACTGATCAAGATCATCTAGGGCCACCAAGAGTTGTTGTTGAAGAATGATTGAATCCACTGAATTAATTTCCCGAATCTTCCCCAAGCTTTTAAAATTGTTTTGAGGAACTAGGCTCTGATACCAATTGTTGGAATCAAGGAACACTGAGAGGGGGGGTGAATCTGTGTTTTGCAATTTTTAACTTTATTAATTTGATCTTTAAAGTACTAATAACATTCAACCAAAAGAAATATGCATGGACATAAAGCAAGCAACCACAACACCATAACACAAAAAATCTTTTACGTGGAAACTGTGTTAGGGGAAAAACCACAGTGGAGGTCAATCCAAAATATTATCTGAGTATACCCAAAAATATGTTTACAAAATGGGAATGCACTTGCATTCAGGCACACTGCCTAGAGCTCATTGTTCAAAACAGAAAGGCTCACTTCCTTACAAAAGTATTTGGATAACATCCAAAAGATTTGAACTGAGAAAGTAACATCTACTAATTCTTGATTATAGTTTCGGTTAAGCTCATCAATCAAATTCTTGACCTTCTATCTAATTCTTCTCTTTTGCTCCGTTTTCCTTAACTTGCATCACAAATCCTTTTATGCACAAGTGAAACTGTGCATAATCGCTCTTTAATCCTTCTAACTTTCACAACATACATCAAAATGATATAATCAATCACTTATATATATCCGCAACTAAAGATTTAATCGCTACATGTTGGCTCCAACAAAATATGAAATATTTACAAACTGTCAGCTCAATGCATAATTAATTTTCAATGCGCACCAACCAAAGTTGGTCACAACATAGTGAGGACCCAAATCAACATTCTCAAAAAAAAAACACTTAAACAATTACTCCCTGAATATCCATAATGACTACATTCACATAGTCGGCCTTCATGCACTGTTAAAGAAAATATTAATCAACCGAATCTTCTAACTTGCACACAGATTGATACAAGGATCTAAGATTCAAGAATAATAGAGATAATATACCAAAAAACCTTCCCTGAGATCCAAAACTCAAAATGATAACATAAAAGTGCATGTGAATCGATGAACACAATTTTGTAGGATGCTCTATTCTTGTTTGATAGTTAATCATAAAACTTCGATCTGACTTCTGGTATGACCAAATACTGATGTGTGGATAAAATCATTGACTAGGGTTTCCATCAATGAAAACACCAGATAACTTGTGCAGTGTCTCTTTCCAACAATCTCCCCCTTTGGCATTGATGGCAACACTTAGTGAAAAATGACTAAGTGTCAGATTAATACCAACATGAATACACTGCCAACCTTCAAAACTCCAAAAACACACTCCCCTTGAAATGATTAAGGAATTTTTCACTATCCCATTCTCCCCCTTTGAAATCAATGGCAAAGGCAGGAATCCGCATACCAAAAATCAAACAAAATTGCTATGAACAAACTGGATATGTACAAATAGGCTTCTACAACTTTCATAAACTTGAATAGATCTACAAAATTGTTCTTCAATAGGTTTAAACTCATGTCCCAACTCTTCTTGAGACTCTCCAAGATAGTCATGTGACCACATAATAATTAACATTGCATCTCTGCTGATTCAAGGTTCGTTAGATCACTGACCGCCATAGCATATTGTGCTTCCTTCAATACACTCAACATTGTTTTGCATCTTGGGACCAATTAGTCCTCTAAGCTCACAAACCCTTTCAACCATTTTAGCTTCTTCATGCTTCAAAATTTTGATCTTTTCAAGTAGGGATATGAATTGACCTTCTTGCTTTCCAACATAAATGGTTAGAGGATCGAATGCTTGAGTGATATCTGCTAATTGTTTCTCACATTCTTTGATTTTCTTTTCAATGTCCTCAGTGAACTTAGATAAACATAGACATGACTTATAAATGTTACCACGTTCAGACAAAGCACTTTGAATATTCTTTACACAAGTAGCTAACAGATATTTATCATTAGCTATCATCCCTTTCAACCTATTGATCCTTTTAGCATCAAACTCCTTTTGAACCTTATCCATAACTGACTTCTCAATTGACTCAAAATGAGTACTTACAGAATTTACAAGCTTCTTTAGCTGGCGAGATGGAGAATCAGATGAATCCCTTACATATGAAGGCATGATATTCTCTAGAATACCGGATGCAAGATTCATCAGCTCACTATCTTCAATATGTGATTTTAGAATTTCTTCCCTTGCCTTGGCTTGAGCAAACGATTCAACTTTCAATTTCTCAATGGGAGACAAAATAACCAAGTTGATAGGACCTCTAATCAATTCATGACAAAAATCTTCTTGTTGCTCTTCTAAAAAATCCTTCACTTCCTTAGTAGTGTCTCTTGCTTCCACATGAATCTCCTTCACTTCATCTTTCTTCTCTTCAGTCATTGATTCTTGCATGGCTTCAAGAATCTCTTTTTCTTCAACCAAAACTACTTTAGGAGCTTTAGTCTCCATAGGAGTTTTAGCATCTTGCATGTCAAGGGGATTTAGTGTTTTCTCAAATGTATGTTCTTTTCCTTCTCCTGCTACTGGACCAGATGAAACATCTTCATCATGCACTTCTTTAGAAACAACATTGTATCTGTTCTTTAATAGAATTGCCTTGAGAATTTTCTCAATATCCTTTGCAACTTCTTCATTCTATCCAATCATCAGCTTGTTCACCCTTGTTTTTCTCTTAAAATCCCTTTTTGTTTCATTTAGTATATTATTCATTTCTTCTAATGACATCACCAGACATAGATCAACAAGTATTCATTCTCTCATTTGCTCTTCTTCTATCCTTGCACTCACTCTTCTCATTTCTAAAACTTCATATAGACTTTTGGGTAACACAAAAATTATTTCAATAAGAGTCATATTGAAATTATTCATGTACTCTATTGAAGCTTCCTCAAGAAATTCTTGACGGGTGTTGTCAAAGGTGTCATACCATTCACAAAGAGGCCTAAGATTACCATCCTTAATCAATGCTTTCTCCACTTCTTCTATAGACATACCTGATTTGTCTATTTTCATCTTTTTCTTTCCTTTCTCTTCACCATAAGGCTTGTCCTTAGAGACATTTGTTTCCTTTATGACCTTTTGCTTGATTTCTCTTATCTCTTCATCAAATTCAGTTTCCTCGTCTTCAGAAATAACAACATAAACTCTTGTTCTCATGTCCTTCTTCCTTTTTCCTTCTCTCCTAGATGTCTTCACTCGAGCTTTCACAAGGCTTGATTTCACTGTAGAATCGGATAAGGGTGCAAAGCTCCTTGTTGATCTAGATCGGGTAGAGGATGTTGTCAGACTTGCAGATTCAGTTCTGGTTGGATCTCCTACTTCAACTTGTTCTCTCTTTCTTCTACCTTCTCTCACAGCTTCTGTAGATGTACCCATGTTCTTTGTAAAGGCTTCAGCTTCTTTTCTTACTCTCCGAACTATCATAGGTTTCTTCAACTTCTCATGTACTTGCATATATTTTTCTTCATAGGTTCCAAACCTATCTTCTGTCGGATCTTGAGGTTTACTCAAAAAATGTTGTGCATATAGTGCCAATATGTTCTCCTCAACTTCATAACCCATAGTCATTATCCACACTATTCTAGGATCGACAGATTCCATCAAGCATTGATCAATGTCAACCATAAAACAAATTGTGTCCTTATACTTATCCATAATAGTAGGAATTATTTCTCTTGCTTGCATTTCATTCTGAAAGTTTTTGAAATAACCCCAGATTGTAGTTTTCCTAGCTTTACTATCACCAACTTTGTGCAAGATATCTCTAATTTGAACAACTACAGGCTTATTACCTTGCCATTGAACTTTTCAAAATCCTAGAACTTCATTCATGAAATAAAAGAATAAATAAAACATAAAATTACTATATTTGAAGGAATTCTTCTTATCTTTCTTGATTTTGCCAAGATTCCTCATTAACTGGCTTCTGAGTAACTCACATAGATCATACTCTGCATTCTCCTTCACCATCTGATATGCTACATAGATAGCTATACTGAATACAAAATTATCTTGATTGGAATGATAGATATTATAACCAATGACCATAGATGCAAATATGACATCCACTTCAATAATATCATCAATTGTCATAGCTCTTTTATCAAACACTGAACCGATTGCATTAGTAACTATCTAATTCTTCATGAACTTCAAGATTGACAACCCACCAGAGGAATTTAAACTAGTAACAATGCTTATAGCTTCTTTTGTAATCTTAAAAGGTTGAATCAACCACATAAATTCAGCATGAACTCAGCTCAAAATATATCGGACCCAATCATTTTCTTCAAACACGGGAGATTTTACAATATACATGATTTTCTTCTCCTCTAGGGTTTTGAATTTAGACTTTACCTTGAAATCTTCTCCAACTATATGATTTGAGTACAAATTCAACAACTTCAAGCTCCCTAAATCCTTAATATTTGCATGAATTTATCCCCTAATGTCTTCAATATGCAAGACACCATACGAAACGGATGAAAATGCACCTAAGGGCTCTTTTCGCTGAATTGGGGTTTGATCGCCGAATCACCTTCACATTGCCAAACTTTGCCAAAGTTCGCTTTACAACTCTCCAAACTTCTTCTTCTCAAAGTGAAAAGTGACAAATGAAGAATACAAATGACATTTTATCATTTGCACATCTAACTTTTTGTCACAATAAATCCTGTTTCCCTAACTCATCCAAATACCCTATTTCCATACTTTGTGAAAGATAACTCTTCTGCGGACCTTCAATTCTGCATAAATACTCTATTCAACTATTTCAACAACATCTATAGATCATCAATGCAATCAATACACTCATCCACATCCCGATACCAACTAATGGTAGGGGGTTTGAAGAATTTTCTTGAGAACTCCCTTAGGCTAGAGGCCTAAATCTAATTCCCGAAGGAATTACCAGAAGAATTTCTAGACCCTAATTCTGGTGTTGACTCATTTCCTACAACATAGGGACTCTTCTTCACCCATATCTTCTTGATTTGCTTCCTAATCTCATCTGTAGTAATCTTTCCTTTCCCCTTTTGATCCTTCTGCATGTTTTTCCCTTGATTTACTGAACCCTTCTTGCTTCTACAAAATCTAGCAATGTGACCAAATTTGTTGCAATCGTAGCACACCACATTTCTTTGTCCATACTAGTTTTTCCATTGATTTTCTCTTGATCTGTACTGGTTAGAAATATGGCCAAATCTATTACATGTATAATATTTGACATCTCTATAAAATTTGTTCATCATATTTTTGCATTCATTTGACTTATTACCATACTTATTGCAATTGAAACACTGACCAGAAAATGATGGACCACTTGAATTAATTATACTTCTACATTGAGTAGCCATATGACCAAATTTATTTCAAAAAAAATAGTAACCATTGAAACTTTGAGCATTAGGTTGTCTTATTGGATACCTTCCAGCTTTGTTCATCTGATTTCCTTGCCTGAATCTCCTTTGTCTAGATCTGGAACTTTCTCCTTCCTCATATCCAAGACCTTTCTTGTCACCTTCAGTCCTCTGACTTTTAATTAGTTCATCAAGCTTGGCTAAGCTAATCTTGAACTTCTCCTTGAATTCATATGCAATAGCAAGTTCATCTCTAAGATCAACAATATGCTTTTCAAGCTCTTCTTCATTATTTCTGGATTGTTCCAATTCAAGCTCCAATTGATTGAATCCATTAGTAATTCAGCTGCATTCCTTAGATTTTTCTTTCAAGGACCGAGTAAGCATTTCTTCATTCTTCTTCCTGTCTTCAGTCTCCTTGGTCATCCTCATCACAATAGATTCCATTTCATGCTTTAGAACAACATTTTCTCTGGTAAGCTTTTCACATTCTTCTATCTTTTCCTTCAAGGCTTGACTCAGTTATTCATCTTCCATGTGCTATTACTTTCTTTTTGCTTAAGCTGATCATAGAGTTCCTTTCTCTTTTCCCTTGACTCATTGATTTTATCTTTCAAATATTGAATGAACTTCTCAACATTTTTGAGACTTGCCTGTAAATCCTAGACTTTAGATTTGGACTGATCAAGAACATCTAGGGCCACCAAGAGTTGTTGTTGAAGACTTCTTGAATCCATTGAATTACTTTCATGGATCTTCCCCAAGCTTTTAAACTTCTTCTGAGGAACTAGGCTCTGATATTGTAGACACGTAAAATGTACTGATTGGCATTACATGCTTGCTCTTGATTTACTAATACCATTTCATCTTGAATCACCTTCTCGGCTTATCATCACCCTTCATCCCTTAATTAAATAAATAATCATTTATCTAATTAAGTCGTTCTCTCTTGTTGATTAAATTAATCAATCTAATCTAATTAACCCTAGTTCTCTATTTAATTAAATAAATCAATTTTATTTAATTAATCTCTACAGTCTATCTATTAAATTAAATAAATTAAACCTTATTTGATTTAATCTAACATTCATCCCCTTTAATTAAATAATTCAAAATCTTTATTTAATTAGTCTCTAAATCATATTCTTCTCAACTTTGATTTATTTAAATCCTAAAATCTAAGACAAAATTGTCAAATCACCTAACCTCCTCTTATTTAATCAAAATTGATTTATAAATTCTCTATTTTCTCTCAACATGACATCTTTGAAGGAATATTCTTCCAAATTTGAAATCCATCCAAGTGATTTTTTCCTTCCAACAAGACATTTATTCCTTCTTTCATGTCCTTATGCATTGAGCCAAGTGGCATTTAAGACATTCTTTTTCCTTCTTACATGTCATTTCACTATTTTCAAATTCCACCTAATTACATTTATGGGCACATTCATCAAAATATGCACATCCTTGGCCCATTCACATCTTGACAAGTGGCACTTAGCCATTGGTTGAAAGTTAGTCCCACATTGCTTCATTTTGGGCATTCTTCCATCTTGTCTTTCTATAAAGAAGAGTTTTCTCTCCTCATTTGATCATCCACAATTTGAGCAAGTCTACTATACTCAATTTCATACTCAAGCATATCCATTTTCATCAATCTTCTCAAGTTTGTAGCAAGGTTATGCATATTTTTCATCATGGAGCTCAATTGAATCTTCAACAAAGTGGATCAACCTTCATCATTCATCAACATTGCATCATAGGAGTTGGGAAAGGGCCAATTTTCACATCACATTGGCACCAATTCCCCCATGAGATCAAGAGTTTGCTTGCTTAATTAGGATTTCATTGCTTTCTTATTTTGTTCTTCACTTTTTGGTATGAGACTGGTGAGTGTATTCTCCTCTCTAATGTGTATGCTCCTATTGAGTTTCTAGGTAAACAACTTCTATGGTCCCATCTTCGTTTTGTTTGTAGCTTAGCTCCTTACCATCCATGGGTTATGGCTGGCGATTTTAATGCTATTGTGGAGTTGTCTGAGAAAAGAGGTGGAATTCCTAGGTTGGAGCCTTCTACTCTTTTATTCAGAGATAGCATTTCTGAATTAAATCTTATTGATGTTCTGCCAAGTAATGGTCGCTTCACTTGGAATAATAGGAGAATTGGTGAGAGTTGTGTTGCTGAGAGGCTAGATCGATTCTTGGTTTCTTGTTATTGGGTTGGAGACTTATGGTCCACTCGATCTGAAATTCTTGATTGGAGAGGTTCTGATCATTGGCCTATTAAGCTTAGTATTATCTCTGCACGGGGGCCTCGGTCTCCCTCATTCAAGTTCCAACTTATGTGGTTACGGGATCCCACTCTTCATGATTATGTGGCTGAGTGGTGGCGGATTGGTAGACCAACTTTTGGTACGGCAATGTACACATTCTCCAAGCTTCTTCAGTTTGTCAAATATCAGCTTAAAAGGTGGAATCGGCGATGTTTTGGTAATATCTTTCATGCTAAGGTTGCCGCACAGGAGGAGTTGAATAATATTACGCGGTTGATTCGTGAGAATGGGGCCTCTGAGGATCTTCTAAGGGAGGAGGCTAAGACTTTGAAAGTGGTTGAGGAATTTGAATTGCGGGAAGAAATCTATTGGAAGCAAAAGGCCCGGGTTGAATGGTTACAGGAAGGTGATAAAAACACCGCCTTCTTCTTCAATTCTGTGAAGGATAGGAGGCATGGTAATTCCATTCCTTTTCTGGTGAATGATAGGGGTGAACGTCTTGCCTCGTTTCAAGAAATCTCTGCTGAGGCATCTCAGTATTTTGCTACTTTATTTAGGGAGGATTCACAAGGGGGCTCTGTTGAGGAAGCACAGGTTCTTTCTTGTATTCCTCAGTTGGTCTCCAGGGAGGCGAATGAGTATTTGATGAAAGATATCTCTCTTGATGAGCTGGAGGGGATTGTGTTTCAGATGAAGAAGGGTAAAGCTCCTGGTCCCGATGGTTTCCCGATTGAATTTTTTCAGGAATTCTGGGATATCATAAAGTTGGATCTTCTGGCTGTTGTCCTTGAGTCCCAGAGGAATAAACAGATGCTTCATGCTCTGAATTCCACCTTCCTTGCTCTCATACCCAAGTGTGAAGGGGCTGATAGGTTATCTCAGTTCCGGCCTATCTCTCTTTGCAATGTGGCTTATAAAATCATTTCAAAGTTATTGGCTGAGAGATTGAAGAAGTGGCTTAAAGTGCTGATTTCAGAGGAACATAGTGGATTTGTGGCAGGTCGACAGATTCTTGATGGGGTTGTCATTGCTACGGAGACCATCCACTCCATGGACAACTCCCACGAGAAGGCTATGTTCATTAAGCTGGATATGGCTAAGGCTTATGACAGGGTTAGATGGTCTTTTTTGTAGAAGATCCTTGTTTCTTTTGGTTTTGGTGAGGAGTGGATCCAATGGGTCATGAGCTGTGTCACGTCTGTTTCCTTCTCAGTTTTGATAAATGGAGATCATTCTGAACTTTTTGGTGCCTCAAGGGGTTTGCGCCAAGGGGATCCTCTTTCTCCGTATCTTTTTCTGCTTCTTGTGGAAGGCCTTGGACATTTGTTGAAAAGAAGGGTGGAGCTTGGCATCATTCAGGGTTGGCGATGGGGTGGAGACTTGCCTCCGCAATCTCATTTGCAGTTTGTTGATGATACTGCCCTGATGGGGATGGCTACTATTAGGGAAGCTACTAACTTGAGGCAGGTGTTGGACATATATCTTGTTGCTTCAGGACAATTGATTAATGAGGAGAAGTCTTCCATATTCTTCTTCAATACGCCGACCCCCATACAGAGAAGAATTGCTAATATCTTGAGGTTTCAGATAGGGGTTCTCCCTTTGACGTATCTGGGTTTCCCAATTTCTGTTCGCCATCTTCCCAAGGGTTCTTGGTAGAATATTATTGATAAGCTCCATGCAAAAGTTAATCATTGGACCCACAGATGGTTGTCTTTTGCGGGGCGGGTTCAGCTTCTCAAGTCGGTGGTGCAGGCTCTCCCTACCTACAGATGTATGCTTCAGGTGGCTCCGATGGGTTTTCTGAGGGAGTTGGATTCTCTTGAAAGGCAGTTCTTATGGGCGGGAAGTTTGTCATCTTCCAAGTGGAGCCTGGTCAGGTGGGATGTTGTGTGCAGCCCAAAGCAATTTGGTGGTCTTGGTCTTCGACAGTCTGTTATCCGGAGTGGCTGTGGCTGCTAAGCTATTTTGGAGATGGTGTGTGGAATAGGATCAGCCGTGGGCCAGGATATTATCTCATAAGTATTTCCCGGGGATTCCACGGCAGGATCTCCCTCGTTACCCTCTTGAGGGGAAAGGTTCAGTGATTTGGAATACTCTTCAGAAGGGTGCAAAGCTTATCAAGGAAGGTTTATTTTGGATTTGTAGATGGGGAACTGAAGCTCTCTTCTGGTCGGATTCTTGGGATGGATTCCCTCCACTTACTTCTCAGTTCCCCAACCTACTTCCTTTGTGCCAAAGATTTCTCGAGGCTGGCTGGGCTAGGGTGAGTGACTTCAAGTCTGTTGCTTCTTTTGGTCAGTTGGAGGTAGCTCATTGGAAGGATCCCGCAGAGTGGCCAGATTTGGGACTTGCGGAAGAAAGTGTGAGCTTCACAAGATTCTTCATAGTAGGAGTTGTAGTTCTCTTCTGGAAAAGGATATTCTTGCTTGGACCCATAATCCTAAGGGGGTTTACTCTGTTGCTTCTGGTTATCAGGTGTTATTGGCTCAGAAGCTAACTGGGGCAGAGGTTCATTGGTGGAAAAGGGTGTGGAATAAACTCTTGTGGCCTAAATGCAACTGCTTTGTTTGGACTTTGGCTTGGAATAGGTGCTTGACCTGGGATAACATTCGTAAACGGGGATTTCAAGGACCTTCAATTTGTGTTTTGTGTGGGGGAGCGGAAGAGGATTCTTCACATTTGTTCTTTCGGTGCCCCTTTGTTGTGCAACTTTGGCATTGGTGGTGGGAGGTGTGGAAGCTTCCCTGTATTCATGCGTGCTCTTTGGTTGAATTCTGGGATAGTATGGGAAGACCTCCTTCTATGGCTTCCTTTTTGCAGGAAGTTTGGTTCGTGGGCCCTACCTTTCTGCTTTGGCAGATTTGGTTGGAGCGGAACCGCAGAATTTTTCGTGATCAGAAGTTGGTGGGTCGGCAAGTTTGGATGCGTATGCTTGGAATGGTGCAGGAGTCTGTTTTAGCTAAATGTGATGTGGTTTTCCCCTTGGAGAGAGGTGATGCTGAGTTGGTGGCCAGACTAGGTCTTCAAGAAATTCATTCATCTTTTGTCAGTTCTAGGAACTGTAGGCATGGGAAAAAGAGGGTCCAACGGGTTGGAAGGTGGTTACCTCCTCCCAATGGATTTTTAAAGATCAATACTGATGGTTCTTCTAGGGGAAATCCTGGGCCTGCTGGAATTGGTGGGGTTGGCAGGGACTCAGCTGGTTCGGTGATTTTTCTATTCTCTATACATGAGGGGGTGAAGACTGTTAACTTCATGGAGGGTCTAGCAATTCTTCATGCTATGGAGAGGGCCCTTGCTTTGGGATGGAGAAAGGTTATATGTGAAGCTGATTCACAGATTTTGATTAATCTCTTGAATGAGCGAAAGATATCTGATATAAATTGGCAGTTGGCTTCGGTGGTTCAACGGATTCTTCAAGTTAGTTCTCGGATGGAGGAGGCATCCTTTGTTCACATCCCGAGGGAGTGGAATCGTGCTGCTGACTGCTTGGCCAAATGGGCCTCTGAGCATGATAGTGGTTGGAAGGTTGAGGATTGGATCAGGTTAACCCTGAGCTGCATCTGGATTTAGACCGGTTCTTGGAGGAGGATAGGAGGATACATGGGGATAGTTGATGTTGTTTTATGTTGTGGGGTTTTCACCTTGTTTTCTGGGGCTGGGTCCCTTGGTTATTATTGTAATGCTCTTTTCTGATTTCTAATAAAGTTTTTACCCCTTTGTTTTCAAAAAAAATTTGTTCTTCACTTTATTTCCTAGTTTTATCATTGCTAATGGATTTCATGGGAATCTTGATTCTCACTTGCATTTAATTTAACTACGTGTTTTTTTATTGTGCTTTGCAGGTGGTAGGATCTTGGTTCTACAGATACCAATTGTTGGAATCAAGGAACACTGAGAGGGGGGTGAATCAGTGTTCTACAATTTTTAACTTTATTAATCTGATCTTTAAAGTACTGATAACATTCAACCAAAAGAAATATGCATGAACATAAAGAAAGCAACCACAACACCATAACACAAGGATTTTTTTTATGTGGAAACCTTGTTAGAGGAAAAACCATGGTGGAGGTCAATCCACAATATTATTTGAGTATACTCAAAGAGATGTTTACAAAATGGGAATGCACTTGCATTTGGGCACACTGCGTAGAGCTCACTGCTCAAAATAGAAAGGCTCACTGTCTTACAAAAGTATTTGGATAACATCCATAAGATTTGAACTAAGAAAGTAGCATCTACTGATTCCTAATTACAGTTTTGGTTAAGCTCATCAATTGAATTCTTGACCTTTTGTCTGAGTCTTCTCTTCTGCTCTGTTTTCTTTAACTCGCATCACAAATCCTTTTATGCACAAGTGAAACTATGCATAATCTCTCTACAATCCTTCTGACTTTCACAACATACATCAATGCACTTCGTACATACATCAAAATTATATAATCAATCACTTATATGTATCCGCAGCTAAAGATTTAATCGCTACATGTTGGCTCCAACAAAATATGAAATATTTACAAACTGTCGGCTCAATCCATAATTAATTTTCAATGCGTACCAACCAAATTCAGTCACAACATAGTGAGGACCCAAATCAACATTCTTGAACACAAAAACCCTTAAAAAAATTACTCCTCAAATATCTGCAATGGCTACATTCACTTAGTCGGCCTTCATGCACTATTAAACAAAAAATTAATCAACCACATCTTCTAACTTTCACATGGATTGATATGAGGCTCTAAGATTCAAGAATAATAGAGATCATATACCAAAAAACCTTCCCTGAGATCCACAACTCAAAATGATAACAAAAAAGTGCATGTGAATCGATGAACACAATTTTGTTAGATGCTCTGTTCTTGTTTGACAGTTAATCACAAAAGTTAGATCTAACTTTCGGTGTGATCAAATACTGGTGTATGGATCAAATCAATGACTAGGGTTGCCATAAATGACAACACCAGATAACTTGTGCAGTGTCTCTTTCCAACATGTAGAATAGAGAGCTTGATTTTCAGTGAAAACCTACATTCACAAGAAATAAACAATAAATATAATAAAAATATTAAATTTATTTAAAATTATACTTTTTGGGAAGCTTATAATAAGGAATACATACTTACAAAAATAAATTTTAAAAGAATTCATTTGATCCCCCAAAAGGTAAATCAAAAGTAGTTTTTAATTAGCATTTTGATAAGTGTAAAGGAGACTCTGTTATAGGTATGTTTTAAAACTAGCGGGGTTCTATCCAAGGGGGTTTGATCTAAGGTAGTTTGATCAAACACTGTTCAATAGGAATGCTTTAAATGGAACTTTTTAAGGCTTAAATCATTATATTTTCTTAAAATATGTGATTTCAAAAAAAATCAAAATCTCCTAGAAATTGTAAACTAGCTTTGTGGGATCACTCTACAATTATAGATTTCAAATAAAATTCAATGATACCAGATGTAAAAAATGCAACCTATATGCAGTTTCACTTATGCAATGTTTATAAGCCCTAGATGTAAATTAACTAATGCAAGACATAATGCAAAGTTAATGTAAGCTAGATCTAAGACTGAAATATATTCCAAATCAGAAAATAAGGTGTCCAAAGGCTAGGTTCACCAAAATGAAGCCTCAAAAATAGTGTTCGACCTTTTGGGAGATGGGACTAAAGGGGAATTAGGGTTCCTCCACCTATTTCACTTATGTTTCAGTAAAGGAAACCAAGATCCCTCAACCAATTGGCTTGATTAAGGGATGGGTTAGGTGGTTAAGATGGTTTCCTTGGGTGTGATTAAAGAAAAAAGGGGGTTCACCACCAAGCAAAGGATTGGAAAGAAGATGCAAATGATATGAAAACCTAACTATGCAACCTAAGATATGAAACTAAAAATTAGAATAATGAACTAAGAAAGGATAAAGAGGCACCTAGAAAATTGATATGCTTGAAACAAGGTGATTTGTACTCCCAAAATTATGACTTTTAATGCACACTGGGACTCATATGGCAGTAGGGGTGATTTAGTCCCGATTTAGGGTTTTAGGTCAAATTTGGAATCAACAACTTGTAACCTACGATCTATAGAAATTGCTTGAAATATGGTATACTAGGAATCATACACACCCAAGGTGGCAATTTAGTCCCAGTATTAGGGTTTTATTGAAACTCTAGAATCCTCTAGTGATCTTCTATAGCTTCTCTCCTCTCCGATCTCTGAATCTGAAACTCAGAATTATGGCCTGTAGGTGACTTTCCATGAAGATAGAAACTTTTTAACAGCTTTGACAACTTTCCTTCAATATTGCAACTTAGTCTTGAAAGGATCTTCAAGTCCAAAACACCTAGATCTACAATCACACATGTAGAGAAGAGAAAAATGTTGTTTTGATAGTAGATAGGGGTTTGCCTTGGTCAAACCCAGTTTTGGTAATCAAACATTGAAATGAAATAACATAGACAGAAGGAATGATGAATGAACAAATATGATAAGTTGCAACTCACCAAACCCTTGTAACAAAGGTTGCAAAATTATGTGAAATGGTTAGCATGAATATAGATATTGACTCTTGATTGAATGCTATGGATCTTGACTTAAATTCTTACTTGAATCATAAGAACCTACATCACTTAAACGAGGGGAAATAGGGTTCCAACTTTTAGGATATGGAACTAAAGGATGAGGACCTCCTATTTCACCTAGTTCATCCAAGGAAACCTTAGAGATCTCAATTTGAGAATGAGATTAGGGAAATAGATCTCACAATAAGGCATCTTAGGGTGTGATTAAATACTAAAAGGGGGTTCACCACCAAGCTAGGGCTTGGAAAGACAAGTAACATGCAAAACCTAGTGATGAAACTTAATGATGTGCAAGACTTAAGTAAATGACCTAGAAATGAATGTAAATCAAAATAATAAACTGGAAAAGTATAGAGGTGCACCTAGAAACCTGTAGAAGCTCATAAAAATGTTTGAAATGCTGAAAATGTTGAATTTAATCCACACTATGACTCATATGCTAGGATGGGTGATTTAGTCCCAAATTAGGGTTTTTGGGTAAGTACATAAATCTAGTAGTGACAAGTGTAGAACTTCTGAAATCTGGAAAAAATCCTATATTGGGACTCATATGCCAGAAGTGGTATACTAGTCCTGCTTAGCTTTTTTAGAGGGTTAAGATTTGAATCTACTCTCCTATCTCTGTTCTTTCTTCTCAACCTAATTTTTGGATCTAATCTGCTAAATTCTACTCTGTGGGTTTCTTTTAGTGGTCTTGTAAGCAAGATGAAGATTTTGGCAACTTGAAAAATTATTCCAATCTTTCTCTTCAATCTATGTTCAACCTAGATATGCAAATCACACACTAAAGAGAGGGAAACATATTGTTTTGTTAGTGGAAAGGTGTTTTCCTTGGTCAATCCCCATTTTGGTAATCAAACCTTTAAATGAAATAAAATAGAAATGAGGAATGATGAATGAACATACACTGTTGCAACTCACCAACCCTTGAATAAGATGTTGAAATCTTGTAAGTAATGGCTAGCATAAATTTGGATCTCGACTCTTGCTTGAATGTTTTGGATCTTGACTTGAATGCTTGCTTGAATCATGAAACCCTACATCACAAATGTTAGCTCAAAAACAAACATGATGCATGATGACTTTGACATGATGCTTGATACTTGAATAATGCTCTAAAAAACTTGATAATCAGCTCTTTAAGGCTCTTGTATGCTCTTTTGAAATCAAATTTTCTATAAGGAATGCTCTCATGAAAGTATTAGGTGAAAATGAGTGAAATAACCTTGTATTTATACTTGCTTATTCCAAATTTCTCAAAATTACAACACTTCTAGTTGACATCAAATCTAGGAGAATAAAATCCTACCAAGAATTTGAATTTAATTTAGGTCTAAGCTAAGTGGGACTCATATGCCAATTGTGGTGTATGAGTTCCATTAGGCTAAGCTTGGGACATATTTTTCAAGAAATGCTTAGATTAATGTGAAATCTAGATTGGGGACCTGAAACTTAGGTGGGATTCATACTCCCAAGTTGGCGTATGATTCCCAGATCACTAAATCTAGGCCATACAATCCAAAATCACATGAATTATGATTGGATGTTGGTGAATTTTAGGATTAATCTTAGAAAGATGCATTAAGGATTTTGGATGAAAAATAAGGCCAATTAAAGCATAAAGAAGCCCAAAAATTTGATAAAACTCTAGATTAGTGTGAAAGTGTAAAGGTACACTTTACAACACCCTAAATAAGGAACAACTAGGTTCATTTAGTTTATAAGGGCCCAATACTTAATGTGAATGTATTAAACACATTACAACACTAAATCAAGGCAACATTAGACTCAATTTAATAAGGAGGGCCCAAATAAGTGATAAAATGTAGAGGGATACATTTTTCGTCACTACATTTAGCCCCCACTTTAGTGAGAGGATGAACTTACTTCAAATTCACACTAAAGTAGACAAACTCACATCAAGAGGGGTCCAAGTGTACTAATGCAGATGGTATAGGATGGAAATGGTCAAAGGAGATGGCCAAGCCCCCAGGATCCAAGATCCTATAGCATACCAACATAGACGTAAGAGGACACACATGAAAGTGTAGTGTAGTAAAATGCATAGCCTTTGCATTTTCACAATTTTTTGGGCCCGCCTTGTTCTATTTATGCTTATTTATGGATTTATTGGTCCTATTTTTTCTCCACAAGCCCTATGAATGACATAATTTTATAGTTAATCCCAACATTCTCCAATGAATAAATGTTAATTTAATGATCCATGAGTGTGTCCCTAATTTTTGGGTTGGGACTAAAATGCCACCTAGGGCATCTTAGTCCCCCAAGGCTCTCGGGACCCTGATTTTGGCACCTCCGTATTGGGCCCCTTTTTGGTGTCTACGCCCCAAGTTTTTAGGACTTGGGACTAAGATGCCACCTAGGATGTCTTAGTCCTCCTTGAGTCATTTTTGAGGTTTAATTTGAAATTCTGGCAAGATTTATCTTCCTTTATTCAACGAATTCATATTTCGGCTTGGTGATATAATTGTAGGATATTAAGCATAGATAAGTATAAATACAAGGTTCCTTGATTCATTTCAACCCAATTATTTTTTGATATCTTTTATCATGGCATAATTGAGTTCATAAGAGCATTCAAGAGCAGATTCATCAAGTATTTGAAGCCATTTTTAGATTTTTTGAATAAAGGAGGATAAATACACCATCTTGGGCATCTTAGTCCACCACAACATATTTTGGTAGTTCATTTGCATTTCTAGAATCATCATGGCATCTCCATATTTCCTAGGTACACACATACCATCTCCCTATTGCATAATTTCATCATTTGTATCCTTCATTTAACTTGCATTGTTAGTTTTAGGTCATTTTGCATATCACACTATGTTTTCAAACATTTTCTTTTCTAAGCATTTGCTTGGTGGTGAACCCCCTAGAACTTAAGAAACCCTTGCTAGGACCCTCCTAATTATGAATTGGCTCACCTCTAGAGCTTGTTAGTCAATCCAATTAGGACTCTTAGGACATTAGTGAATGATTAAGTGAGAAAAGTGTGATATCCCACAAAGGTATCCATTTTCCCATTAATCCTTTTGGTGAACTCGATGCTTTGTATTTTCTAATTTGGAGTCTATTAAGTCCTTAGATCTAGATAGCATTCATTCTTGCATTGCATCTTGCATTAGTGAAAGTGCATCTAGGTATCTTACATCTTGCATTAGTGAAATTGCATTTAGGGTTTCCTATATTTGCATTAGTGAAAAGTGCATATAGGTTGCATATTTACTTTATTGCATAATTTCATTGAAAAATTGAAAAGTGCATTGTTCTTCATATTCATTGCATTCTTATTGTATTCAAAATTAAAAAAATGTATTCAAATATTGCATTCAATTGCTTGTTTCTAGCTACTTTTTCTTGCACTTATTTACACATTTTTTTTGTTTCTGAGCATTAGCATACTGCATAGGCAATCTGTAAACACTGTTGACATTCCAGAATTCCCTATTTTTCAGCAAGAAACCTCTGCTAGGACTGAAATGTCCTTCCTAGTATCTTAGTCCCTCTCAAGACTTTTTCTTCAGATATATCTATTTGCTATTTGTTGTCTATTTCAGCCTCTGGAACTTCAAAATCTCAGCAAGAGGACCAAGACACCCTTCCTAGTGTCTTACTCCCTGTTGAAATTGATTCACAAGTTTTTAGGATCTAAAATTTATTTTCTGTGCTTTTGTGGGTTGCTTTCTGTTTACTGTTTTAGTTTCCATATTTGCTGTTATTCCATTTTCTTTCATTTCAAGTGTAATTGCAAGCATAAAATATTGTGTTCATTACACTTTCTATGGTTTATCCCTTGCATGAGTACTTGGTGTCCTACTACTAATATTTTGGTTAGATGAAGTACGATACTCATGGCATCCTGCAATAAGACAGTCGTTGTGGATCTTGGGTTATCAAGCTCTCTTACTTCTGGTATTGGTACTAGTTCACTAGGTACGGACCATACCCTTGACGCCTCATTTGGTATGCCTACCTTACCTACAAGTGTTGTACCAAGTGTCCAAACAATGGTTGATCATATTCCTTAAGAAAACATAATGAAAATGCATGAAGACTTAGCTCATTTGCAAGATAGTGTAAGTACTGAAAACATTTCAAACATTGTTATACCTGCCATAGAGAACCTTCATCGTATGATGGAAAATGATGAGGGATTAGAAGTTGTCTATAACATAGCTCAAATATTTGGAAAAAATCTTCCTCCCACCACTAATGGTGCTCAAGCCTCAAACAATATGCAAAACCAAGGAGGGAATCAAGCTCCTCATTCTTCAACCATAATCTCGATTCCCACCTATACCATTCCTCAAGTGACCACAACAATGCAACCAACTAGTAGCATTCTTCCTACCTCAAACATTTCCACTAGTGTTCCTTATACCTATGTGGCACCTAATCTCATATCTCCTCTTGTAAGTAACTCATTCATTACTCCTTCCAACACATACATACCACCACCCTATTCATCTCTATCACCTACTACAAGTAATGACCCTATCATTAGCCACCTCTTACAAAACCTTTCACCCATCCAATATCAAGTTTCCACCATCAATCAAAATCAAAATAGTCCACCTTCATACTATGTCAAGAGTAATCCATTGTCCTTGGAGATATTGAGAACTTCAATGCCACAAGGTATAGAGATCCATAGATTCGAGAAATATGGAGGAAAGGGAGATCCTGATAATCACATTAATTCCTTTACTGTTTTGTGTAGTGAATTTATCCTTGAAGACAAATTGTTGGCTAAACTCTTTCCTCACTCGAAAGACATTACTTTGGATTGGTTTTCAACATTACTGAATAACTCAATTCATTCATTCAATCAACTTGTTGAGGCCTTTATTAACCACTTCCAAGTGCACATGGTCCCTAAAATGACATTAGCTGATTTGATGAGATGCAAACAATATGAGGGTGAAAAAGTCACTGACTTTATTTCATGCTATCAATCGCTTTATTCCCCAATCAGTGTGAAAATTCTCAATTCCCACCTTCATAATATGTATATAGAAAACTTACAAAGCAAGATAAGGGATAAGCTTATGATGATGAATTTTCCTTCCTTCATGGATTAATGCAATACCCTTCGAGACTATCAAAATTCCCTAACCAGTAGTGAACCAAAAACTAACCCTACCCATCCTAAAAAGACAAAAACCTCAAACCAAAACACTTACCCACCTTTCAAAAGACAAAATAAGAGTTTCCTTCAACTAAATTCCACCTCTCAACCTACCCAACTAGTTGATACCCAAGTAGCTGCTATAAAGAAGAGTAATACTTATATCTTTGGGGATCCAC
>VDFB02080256.1:0-61368 GCA_007258455.2 Sequoia sempervirens
CACTCCCTCCGATAACTAGGAGATAGTAACGGGAATTCCTACACAAGACCATCTACCACTAGACGGGCTACACAAAGGCGTCTGAAATAAATACAAGACCTCATCACATGACTGAACGGTCATACATACAACTCTAGGTACGACTCACACAACACTGACATAGGTTACATTGCTTCCAGACATAGAATAGATCAAGAGTGTCACAAATATCAAGTACAAACTATTGACTTAGGAAGAGTGTCATCACATAGCTTGTCAAGGGATATCCTCTGGGAATCTTCCTAGGCTCCGGCCCCTACCTTGGGTTATCCTGGTGGCCTCTACCAAAATCTCGGCACCCATGCTCACTCATGCGGAATCAAATACCTCTCATGAAGACAAGATAGATGATCTTGCCATTCTAGGCCTTCCCGTCTCATCCCAAGTCTAAAACAAGCCCTTGGGCCCATGAGCGAGGCACAAATTATCTTGTTTAATGTTTGATGCAACCTAAGCTTCTAAAAGTTTAATTTAGTTATCACTGAATTGACCAACTTGCAAAGGGTTATCTTGGCACCACTTTGTGCGCTGGCACCCATTTGCAAGCCACTCTCCTAAGACAACCCACACGGTGAAATCCACAATAAGAAACAAGATAACACGACCTCTCCATTTCAAGGAGGTAACAAAACAAGGATATTCACCCCAACACTGAAGACCACAAGGTCAAGACCCTCTCCAAACACTAGAGGCAACAAGGTCTAGCCCTCTCCAAACATGGGAGGAAACAAGGTCACATAATCCACTCCATACACTGGAGGAAAACAAAATACAAAATACCACTCCATCCAAAGGAGGCACAAATTACATAACCCTCTCCTAATCCAAAGGAGACACACACACTATCCCTGTTCGTGAAAACTGGGTGAAACAACATGGTGTAACTATGCACATTTTCCCATGACACATCAAAATTGACTCACGTACCACAATCCCATACCAATCCATGAACTCCTATCTGGAAGACTTCAACATTTACTCTATTCTCCCAACATTGAGAAAGTACATATAAACACTAAAAGCATTTCGAGCAACCAAATGCGCTAATGTTCGAATTTCCTAAATCCAGTCAAACACAGTTTACATGACTTGCATTTATCCAATCAATCGAACCCATTTCTTTTCACGACATAGAAATATGCAAAGAACAGATCACATACTCTAAATTTCACAACCATATTCCAAAATCAAGACATTTTAATAAATAACATCATCGAACTAGAATTAAACCAATCAATCACTCTACGTTTCACAATCATATACTGTAAGTAAATCCACTTGATTTATAAAACATCTGGATTAAAAAAATTACTCTTATAGCAATAAGTCAAACAACTCAATCTCATATGATTCATGAAATCATTCGTTACTTCTATAATACAACTCAATCTTAATCTCAACTCTGCATTAAGTAAATCAACTAAAACTCGTCTCTCCTTGAACAAAAACATATTCCATCAATTATACTAAATAGTATATACATAAATCCTCTTGCTGACATTAAAGAATTTAAACCAATAATAATACTCTACTTGCTCAATCTATAATTAATCAAAGTCAAATTATCAATAAATCCACATTTGACAAATAAAGTCCTTTGATTTAAAATAAATCATTCGTTAATCCTAAGCTCTTCAATTATGTTCCATAATTAAAGATTAGAACCACCTGATTGAACTAAGTCATTCATTATCTCTAAGCTTCTCAATTGTCTTCTATACTTAGAACGTTTTGATAAATAGACATCTAGATTAATTAAATTAGTCTTGAATTCAAATTCACATCAATAATTTAACTAAATGTTAATTAAATCATTTAATCTATATTACAACATGGATTAAATAAATTAATTAATCGAATTCAATATTCTAAATAATACACATGATCAACATCAACTTTCATTTCTCCAATACCAATGCGATAATCATTTTAGAGTAAGTTCTATTTTCGATATTCAAATATCATCTAAATGTGTACCCATAAAAGATCATTTAGGATTCCAAGATTTCTCGTTCAAAACATAATTTAAAACCCCATTAATTAAAATATATCTAATAATTTATATGTTTCAATTAATCATGTTTAATTCCTTGTTATTTTTCATATACAAATTATGTCTTTAATATACATTTAAATAATTTACTTGAAACCAATTCTTTTTAAAATTACGACTATTTATTTAAAATCTCAATTTCTTCAAATATAAAAATCACATGATCATTTTAACATTATTTAAATATGCCAAATATGATTTTCATATAAATAAATTATATAAATTTAAATTTAAACTCCCATTAAATAAAATATATCAAATAATTGGTATATTTTTCAATTAATTCATATTTTAAAATCCCCATGATTTAAATATATTTTGAACTTATACTAAAATTCATTTAATTTAATATATATTAAATATATTATATTTTATATAATATATAATATTAAATATTATATGTATATTATATAAAACATAATATAAGATAATATTTATAAAGTTAAATTAAAATTAAAAGAAATATCAAAAAATTTAAACACATAGAAAGGGCCGAAGCCCTGGGCATGCAGGCCCTAGCCGCCCATGGTGGCGGAGCCTATGTGTTCAACACACGGCACCCGCCTCCGGGCCGGGCGGCGGAGCCTATGTGCTAGGCGCACAGTGCCCGCCTCCCTGCCAGGTGGCGGAGCCTGTGTGCTCGCACATAGCGCCGCCTCCTTGCCGGGTGGCGACCACGGCGACGATGGTGGTGGGGGTTGGTCTCCCCACCCCACCAAATAAAATTTTATTTTTATTTAACTAATTTCGTCTAGAAAACCGGAACGAAATTTCACACAGTAATTTTTTTATTTTATTTTTTTTTACGAGAATTTTTAATTTCTTTCCTAAAATGTCAACAATGGTTTGTTTTTAGAATTTGCAAATAGATTAAGAAGAGTTTTCCAAGAGGTTGAACCTTTCAAAATAAGTCATGAACAAACTTTAAATTTCTACCAAAAGAAATCAAGAAAAATAGGTAAAGAACCTGATTTTTTTTTTTTCCACAAGCTTGAATTCTTCCAATGGAGATCTTGCTTTGCTTTTGAATTCAGCTTCTCCACTAGTTCAATCTTCCTTCCACCAATTTTTCCAAGACCATTCCATTTTTTTTTTTCTCTCCAATTTCAATCCTCCATTTTCAAAAATTCCCATTGAAAATAAAATCCTAATTTCCTTATGCAAAATCTTTTCCCAAAATTTGCCAAAACCCTAAAAATGACTCACCCACTAAAATTTATTGCCAAAAAGGAGATATTTTCTATTTTAGCAATTTAAAAATTCAATTCAATTTCCAAAATGCATTTTGCAAAAAATATCCTTTTAAATAAAATTCATTTTCAACCAAAAGTTAATTAAATTTCTTTAACCAAATGAATTTAACAATTCACAAATAAAATTCTTTTCAACTTTTATTTCTAAAAGTAAAATGTAAAGCATAATTCTAATTTTTCATTTAATCCAAAATCTAAAGATGCCAACCCAACCAAATTGATTTAATTTAACCCTATTAATTTAATTAGTCAATAAAATAAATCTAATTCATAATCAGATTATTTTATTAATTAAATTAAATTAATTAATTAATCACTAATTTTCCAACATTTCAATAAGACGAAACAATCATCATTTATAATTTTCAAAAGCCATTTAATCACTTTTATCTTGCAATTTAAATACAAAGCCAAGGAGGAAACTAACAACATACAATAACTGAGCCCAACTACAAACCAGACGACACACTATGGTTAGGGTGACGACTTGACACAAAAAACCTAGCTACTATGTCCCAATCAATTTTCGTTGGTCAATGGACACGCTCAAACCTGGAAACCAGGTGGAGTCGATGTCATGTACCTGCCAACCTGCAACAAAGAGCATGTCGAACGTGCATATATACATAATATGATCAATCACACCGTGAAGAGGAAATCTCAGAATCGTAGGGCACTCGCAAGCGAGTGATACAATCTCGTCCCCTTCACCAATACAATATCACTAACTGACGCATTTTACATCAATAACATGATCAACAGCATAAAACATCGTTAAATCAAATATCTTCTAAGTTAATCCAAAACATGCCATAAGGGTAACATTAGGATAACATCACATCGAAATATAACATCCACATTGTATAACAATTGCAATCAAAAGCAACCTAGTTCCAAAGTCAAAGCATAATCAGACACAATCATAACAGGGAAGAACAATGCCGATCAAAGAGCCAAAACGGAGGGGTGTTACAAATATTAAAATAATAAGTTTAATTAAAAATAAAATAAGAATATACCAAATAGTATAATTAAGTAAGTGCTTCATGTACTTATGTCAAGCTTCTATAGTGAAAATGTCTCAAAAGACGAATCCTTGTTCAAGAAGGAAGGTTACAAGAACTATAACAACAATGAAGGAAGTGCAAGAATAAATGTGTCCCAACTAAAGCATTTATGGATCATATGTGCAATAAATTATGTCCTCCACATCTGGTAATACCTTAATGGAATGCATAAGAAATTAGTTCATAGTAACGTATAACTAATGTGACAAGTATTCACAATATTTTATTTTAAATGATGGTACAACACTACTATAAGTGAATGTTAGAAGAAGATGAAATGTGAACATAGGAAAAGTGAAACAATCATTGATCTAGTTGAATTCACCTACAACATTAAATTAGTTCATGAAATCATATAATATCATTTTTGCTAGAATTTTATTATTATTTGTATATAACAAGTGACCATAGTAAGATAGTTTTCAATAATTTACAAATTAATGTCACCATAAAAATTATTCTCACCACTAAGAATGTATTTCAATTAGAATGTGTTAGAGACTAATTTTTAAATTTTAATTTTCTAATAATATATGAAGGCTTTAATTGTTAGAATTTATTTCTTTTTATTTAATCTTATTTTTAAATATATAAAGAGCATTAGAGAATAGGGGGACTCCTAGAGAGGCTCAATGGATTTCATCCAAAATAAGGATTTTCTTCTACATCTCTACAAGAAAATTTCCTTAAAGATTTTATTTATTGTACGAATTTAGATGGTGTCTAGTAACAAGTAGAGTCACATGATTAGAATCCATAGTGTGAAAATTATTTGCACCATTATTGTAGATAATATTGATCTCATATGGCCTTAAGCATCATTTATAAAACTTGCCTTTAAATCTTGAAATTTGAAATCATAAAATAACTCTCAATTACCTAGTTAGAATGATCAGTTATGAATGAAATGGTCATACCATCAACCATGTCATCAATTAACTACTTTTGTATGAAATAGATCCTACTAATGTATCTCATAACCGTTTAGGCATTAGTAAGATTCATGAAAAATATAATTTTTATAAGACTCATAAAAAAATATAATTTTATGAAAAAAATTAATTTTGGACTCCATAGGTAACACAACTTTCTTTCCATAGTCAAGTTCATAGGATGTAAGACTACTAGTGATATTCCATATTATTTGATAGAATAATCACCTTCAAAAAAAAATTCTAACAAAGCTCATATATATATATAGTCAAACTACTAGATAGGAGGTTTTATTGGCTAGTGAAAAATCATATATGAAAGAAATTAAAAAGATTTTAAACCATTCATTTTTTGTGTGGTGAATCTCAACTAAAAAGAAACTTCCTTATTCATGGAATAATCTTATGATGAACCTATGGATTAGATTTGCTAGTTTGTTTCCTAGGGTGGATCTAAGTGTAAATCTTAGAAACAAATTACTTTTATTTGATTATGACCTCTATCATATTTTCATCCATCTTGTTTCTTGACCCAATCTATTAAGATTTGAATAACAAACTAGAAGTACATAAATTGCTATATGAAGATTAAAATTTTAAATACGAATGTGTCTTCCATTAATGTGTGTCCTTTCTCTAGTGTCTATTGTATTCTTGCTCAAATCAAACAAGAGAAATTCTTGCTATACAACCAGACAACTTATTTATTCATAGGCATGCACACCACTCGGTGGGATCTTTCATAATGAATGAACTCTCGAATATCCAAGTTGTCAAGATTTATATATTTGGGTTCAAGTTAAATCCTATGACAACCCACTATTGAGAGTCCTCAGTGGTATTGACACATGTCTTGGATCTAAATCCCCTAAGCAAGGGAGCTACCCGGTGATTTCATATTTGACCAAAAAGCAAGGTGAAGCACCGATTTTCCATATTTAACAAAACAAACAAACAAACAACAAAACAAACAAAACTAAACGAAACCTACCGAACACTAAATACCCTAAAACTGACCCTCAAAGGAAAGAACTAGAAATGAGGGCTGTGGTTGTGGCTTCACTACTACTCATCTATCTATGCCTCAAAGCAACCCTTATACCTCCTTGCCGAAATGTTCTTACTAATCGGGTAGTAAGTACATAAAATCAAGAGATATCTAGTCTGGTATTATATTTATGTGCCCAATCTGTCTGTTTCATGGAATTTTCCTAAAACATGAGAAATCCAACTCGTCATTGAGAGTGAACGCAAAAGCCACGGGCCAACAAAAAAGACTGAAAAGTATACAGAATAGCAAGAGATCCGAATGCAAAAAGCGAAAAGGTTTCAAAGCTCTCGAACCAAGATTTCAGAATCACCATCAAAAACTATCACCACTAAAATAGAATGCTACGGGCACAAGCAACAAAGAACCAAACAGAAAACAAACAGGAGATTTTCATTACAAAAAAAATGCAAGTACTTCAAAGGTTCACCAACAAATAGTTCAAGCTCTGTCATTATAGTTAAAATTCACAGGCACGGCCCCAAAAAATGGGAGGGACCCAAAAATACGGCAAATTCACCTTCAGTAAGAATTGCCAACAATAAGAAAATTCACTGCCATGACAAATTCATCTCAAATAAAATTCACTATCAGGAATCACTGCCGCAGAAAGTTAATTTAATAGCCTTAACATTTTTAATATATATTTCCAATGTGACGTAATATATATTTCCAAGACTTTGAAATCTTTTTTGCAAAAAAATAATGGAGGTCTTTTATATTATTAAAATGTCATGAATTTTCCGCGGCGGTGAATTGCTGATGGTAAATTTTCCTTGCGGTGAATTTGTCATGGCGGTGAATTTCTTGCAGTGAATTGCTGATGGTGAATGGTGAATTGTTCAAAATGCAAAGGTTCTTATGATTATCAATCTGAAAGATTTAATGCTTACCATCCAAAGGTCTTGTCATATTGTACAGTCTCGTTGCCTTGTGAGAAATAGAGGGACTGGTACTCTGCAATAAGCTCTCGTCACTGGCTCAACCGATGTAGTCTCGTTACCCTGCGAGAGATAGAGGGACTGGTACTTCTCTTCCTAGGCCAAGCCACGGGCGAGGTGTCTTGCTTAGGCTTCCAATATTGCATGAGGCTTAAGGAAAATTCACCATCAACAATTCATCGCAGATCATGACAAATTCATCTTATGGAAGATTCACCACCAGTAATTCATGGCGATGAATTTTCCATGAGATGAATTTATCATGACAGTGAATTTTCCTGCAGCGAATTGTTGGCAGTGGATTTTCCGACAGTAAATTGTTGGTTGTGAATTTTCCTAAAGCCATTGCATGCATGATCATCTACGTACTTCTTGTCCCTGCGTAAGGTTGTAGAATTTGGCTTTCTCATTTGCTCTTAATTACTTTAAAAATCATAAAAGAAAGTCCATTTTGTTCATATCCTGCAATCATGGTATTCCATGAGTCTGCGTGTCTTATCTTTGCTTCCACATTTTGCACACATATATACCAGATCACTTGCAACTGCAATGTATGTAATTCATCTATTTTGTTTTTCTTAGATAGATGTCTATACCACATTCCCAAGATCATAGCTTTCTCATATGGCCTTTGTAAGAACTTTCGTTGTGATTCAAACGTACTCACATGATTTGTACCAGGAGCGATGTAACGTGAATTGCAGTCGACTGAGAAAATATAATACCCATGATAGAATTTGATACTTTATTTCTCTTTTGTGTACCTTTCGACACATCATTAAGATTTCCCTTGCCATTGTTCGATAATACATAAAGACCATGCATGACATTACTCACGTTTGAAAGAAAACTATGAGGAGTTTAAAGAATTCTCTTGATAATTTTACTCTCTATAATCTACGAAATTAAAGTGCCTGACTTTTAGAAATACCTGATTAAATGTCTTCCTATAGAGGCATGGCCCCATGCGAGAAGTCTCAATTCTTAGAAATGACACACTTGTTCATTAATGAAGGGAATTATAGTCTATATACAACGAAGCATTGTGGATGGTTCATTCTTCATGGTGGTTTATAAGAAAACATCAATGGCCACATGAAATATATAATAGAATGTGAATAACAAGTGGAAATGAATGGTTTTGAAGATAGAGAGAGTGAAGGATAGGATTGAAACTTAGAATCAAGATATGCTTAAATAATTTATATTTTAAGAATTCTAGTAATTTATTACAATTAAATAAGATTATGAATTCAGAGATTAATATCCTATTTGAATGTATATCTAGAAATCTTATTACTAAGCTATAGATATGTATAAATAGGGAGTTCTCAAAGCAATGCTAATTCTTGTCAAGATTTTAAATATAGATATGAACACACATATATGTCAATGAACAAAGAGAAAAACAAAAATTACCATATGGACAAAGGTTATAAGTTAGATCTTATAGAATTAACTCTCATGGCTCAAAGGTTAGGGAAATTTTATAATGCTAGACATACACAAGGAGAATTTTAAAGACTAGTTAATATGAAATTTGAGAACATAAAGAAATTTCCAAAATTTAGGAAGCCCTGATCATTAGGCTTTGATACCAAATGTGATGACACTCTTAAATTCCTAAAGTAGTTTAAGTAATAACAGTAGATTTAGTATAATGAATATTAGAATTAAGATAACTTGAGTTATGTAATGTTATCAAAATAAATGTGAAATTAATGTAAACTACAAACATGTGACAATTAAATGATTAACACAATAAACGAAATAGCACCTCCACACAAATTAATCATATTAACACCAAAATCATATAGACAATGTTCTCAATACTCATCTAAAAGTCACAAAAAGGCTATTGTTTGGCACTTAGAGGAATGGTTATAGGTCTAGGCTTTTCCTGGCATAAACACCCTCAGATGAAACCGGTTCTTACACAAAACCCAAATTGCTTTCATGACATAAACACAGCCCTAGCCAAGACACTTTCGGGTGTATGTTGTACCACAATTTGGACACACCCACGTGTGCCCCTTTTCCAAATATTTTAATGCCCACCCATGACCCTAACCTTCACTTCTTTGTGCCCTTTCAATTTCTCTTTCCTTTTTCTCTTCTCTGAGGATGAATGTTCTTCCCGCTTTTCAAGTCTTACATAAATGCTTATATAATCTTTAAGGGATAGTTTCTAAACCGTCACACCCTTTCACAAAGGTTAAATTTAATATCTCTTTTAACTAAAGGATCATAATATCCTTTATTTTTCTCCCTTTTAATTCTAAAAGGTTATTTCATAACTTTTTTTTCTTTTACGAAAAAAGTCACATGTAACACTTGTCTAGAAGCACAGTAATTTCAACCATTTTTTGAAGGATGGGAGGCAGTGTTTATCCCTATGAAGTGTTGATTTGAAGGCATTTTGTTTGTTTCTTGAAGGCTCTGATTTGTATCTTTGAGGGAGGCGTTTCTTTCTGGTGTTTTAGAGGGCACGTTTTTCTACTCTAAGGAGGCATGTTTCAAATTCTTGAAGGCTAATTCAACATCATTTCCCTAAGGCGGTGTCCTTCTTTTGGAGGTTGATTTCTCTTTGCAAGCCTAAATTCATTTCTTTTGGAGGCATTTGACTAGCGAAGAAGGCACCTATCTCTATCTGTGGTTGTCATTTTTCCTCTGGTGGGTGCAAATTTCCCATTGTGCAAGGGGCAGTTTCCATACATGAAACTTGGACTGTGGTTTCATTCCAACATGAAAGTTGTAGATTCATTCCAGCGAGCTAGGCATGTAATCCCAAATGTGAATGGTGCAGATACATTTTAGCTAGTGCTTGGAGTGTATGTTCACCATTTCATACATTGTAGATTGGTCGCTTGGAAATATTATACCTATAGCTTTTGTCCGCATATATTTCTCAAACTTTATACATTATAAGGTTTTGTAAGAAATATTTGGTTAGGGTTTGGAGGTGGGCCTGTGCATAGCCTTTTTGAAGTGCTATCTGGGATCTATAATCCCACATTTTCCCCATGGTAGCCTTTTATTCCCCTTTTATATTCTAACACTCATATTATGCTTGTAAAGTGATTGTGGGAAGCTTGTGGATCTATGTTTGGTATGCATGCTTGGTGGGTCAGATTGGTGATTGATTGGCACAATTTCCATCATATTTTGCAACAAATCATTTTTTCTCACTCATTGCTATATGTGGTCGCGGTATGGTGTGACCAAGAGCTCCAGAAGATTCTGAAAGTGCCTCTATAGGCCCTTTTTTTATTTTTGCATATCTTTTGCAAATGGAGGCCGATTTTCACAAACCACATATCAACGGAAAGGTATTTTCATCACCTTTACAGTGGTTGAGAAATTTCTCTCATATTTTTTTGTTTTAATTTGTTGAAGTTCAATATTGGAGTTGCTTGATTCTCAACCATTTTTTTGCTTTATTGCTTCCTGAAGTATTTTGGGAAGGCTTCATTTGCAGTATTTGGGAGTTTCTAATTATTGTTGAAGGTTATTGTCTTTATATTTTTGGAAATTTGTCATAATTGATTATGGGGTTTTCAATTCATCCTGCTATGATTATGTTGAAAAGGAGAAACTATGAAGAATGGAGAGATGGTATCATTAAACATCTTAGATGGCTTCATTTGTTACCACATTTATATAATCTAGTTCCCCTTCCTAGTACTGATAGTAAGAAAGTTGCATGGAATTGCAAAATGGATCATGTCCTAGAGTTATTTCAATACATATTGATGATGCCACTTTGAATGTTATTGATTATTTTGAGTGTCCTCATACTCTTTGGACTAAAATTTGGGAAATACATGGAGATCCTAATACTCAACCATTCCCAGATGATCCTGTTTCAGATTGTCTAGTGCCTCTTCATTTTTCAGATAGGATACCCTATGATCATGCTACTATGCAAGAGTTTTAAGTTTTGGAATACTTTGATTCTTTAGATGAGTATGATGAGGGTTCCACAGATGCTCCTTCTTCTCCATTAGGGACAGTTGATGTATCTTCACCTTCATTGATTCATTGTGTAGAGTCATTGATTAAGGCTCCTATCATTCATATTCATCAGGACCATTCATCTTGTGTTGATGATTCATTGAGCACATCCAGTGATTCATCACAACCAATATCTCATTGTCTTCCTGATTGTGATTCATATTTGTTGGACATTGCAGCGTTGTTCGTGGAGTCTCACATTTCAGATTTAGAGGACATAATTTAGGGTATGTCCCTCCTATTTGATGATAGTTGTGGTACAAATGTTATCACTCCATCTCAGTCTCTGGAGAAAGTTCAGAATCAGTTTCCAGTGGTACCTTGTTTGTCACCTTTTGTTGTGATTGGGCATGTTCCTAATTGGTTCGTGGCATAATTTTCCAAGGTCTTGGCAACACATGAGTAGATTTCAAAGACATTATCATACATTTTCATGCTTCTTTCTTTCAATTCCTATCTAGGGTGGGAAGCATTCCTACATATTTATTTGGTTTTGTTTCTTCTAAAAGGGATACAAGTTGTTTTTCGACACTGGATCATGTTTTGTCTTCAGGCACTTACCATTTTTGTAGGTGATTACACATTGTGGGGGGCCTATATAGTCTCTCTCTTTCCCTCTTATGATGGGTCCATTGATTGTATATATATGATGTATGTAGTCCTTGGAGGGTGTGATTGAGTCCTCCATCCATGCATCATTTTTGTTTTCTTTTCTCTCTTTTGGAGAGGGGTTTTTTCCCATAGGGTTTTTCTCCTTTTCTCTAGTTGTGAGAGATTTCCTTTTTGCATTGTAAATGGGTACCTAACATCCGTTGTGTAGTCAGGACCCATAGTGCATCTTCATTTTTGGCATTTCATTCTCCCTAAGTTGCACTTAAGTGGGAGTATTGGAGTAAATTGTTTTTATCATTTACCCACTTAAGCTTACTTAGGGACATTGCATTTAGAATAGTTTGCATTTAATCATCTCAGGTGGTTTTTCCCGTGTGGTTATTTTTTCCACCTGACACCTTTCTCGTGGCTTTAAAATCTTGTACAGTATGTAAATTAATTATCTCATTCTGAATACATTTATCTCTGGTGAAGTAGCACAGTGCTCCTCTCTATCTTGTGAAGGTTTATTCTATAATTGATTTTCCTAGGTGCTTTTCTCTAACACCGACATTCATGTATTTTCTCCTCATCTCTTTTGAAAGAAGTATAGCAATGAGACTATCCATCTTCCATTTTGTACCACCACCACTTATGGAAAAAATTAGATTTTCCAAAGGTTCAAGTAAAGAAAAAAGCAACAAAATACATTTATCTTAACATCTACATATGCAAGTTGACATATAATCATATTTAAATTATTTAATTTTTTTGCAATAGAATCACCATCCTTTATTTTCAAAAAATACAAACATCTTTTGAGATACAATTTATTTGTTAGACTTTTAGTTTGGTAAATTTCATCTATCCTCCTCCACAAATTGTATGCAATAGATTATTTTGAAGCGTCCAGGAGGAAGGAGTCTACAAGACACAACTGAATGGTTCCTCGTGCCTTCTTGTCCATTTTATTCCAATCTTAATCAGGTGTTGATTGTGGTTTCTTTTCACTTGAAATTTCCAACCATTGATCTCTCTCTTCAAGGAGATCCTTCGTCTTCAACTTCCACATCTCGTAACCAGTGCCATTGAACTTCTCAATAGCTAGATGAGAGGTAGAAGCCATGGTTTTCAATCTTCTTCATAAATCTACAAAACCCACAATGCATAGGATCCCACTACAACCAAAAAACTTTCAACACTTAAAAGAAAGGTGTCCCTCTCTTAATAGAACCTTTAGCTCTGATACCAAATGTTGGAAATTCAAGGTGAAACTTACAAAAATAGAACTTAATAATGTGTTTGCAAATCTAAAATTATGTATCCAAGATTACCATAAAGTGATTATATGATTAGCAATTCCAAACATGAAAGAAAAATTAGAAATACCACTAGTTGAGAAACACAAGTGACAGGATATATGTGGAGAAACCCTTGCAAGAAAAAATTCCACACCCAAAGAGGTCCAATATTTGTATTAATCTTCAAATGAGATACACCAGTACAACACTCCTCTCTAAATTTCAGTTGTACTTTGTTACTTTGACAACCTGTAAACAAACTCTTCAAAGCACCATCTCAATGCTCCAATATATAAAAGTTTGTGGGAGATAATACCACAAATGGTATCCTGAAACAACAAGAAAAACCATTTAGAAAAACCCATGCCCCCCTTGGACAACCCATAAGCATGGTGAAAAATATTAAATGATCACATGGCCTTCACATGGGCACCTAACCCACAACCAATCAAAATTGATCAATCTTGAGTGCTCCATTACTCTCCAATGGCTCTAACGACTTCATGTAAGAACATGCACCAACATGCAAACTTGGGCACCCCCCATGCAAAACATGCAAGGACATACATTACAAAGTGGTCCCCACCTAGAAGTTAGATGCCCAAGGGTAAAAGCACAAATTTGTGTCACATTTTCGGCCAACTAAATGGTTTCTATCAAACCATTTATGGTCAGAAAAGATTCAATCAACAGAATTTTGGCTAAAACCAATTGGCGGTGATATGGCATCGATGTGACCTGACATGTTATTGATTGAAAAGGTTTCGAATGAAACCTTTTCAACTAAATATTGCTCGGCTAAAATACGCAAATATAAAATTAAAAAAAAAATTGGTCAGCCTATTTTTTGTGGACCTACATGTGTTCGATCGAATCTATCAAGGGTGAGAGTTATTCAAACGAACGGTTTCAATAAGACCAAGTAGGTATTTTATGAACTTTCTCTAGCATTTTATTTATGTATAATTCTACTTGTTTAGACTATATCAAGGAACCAACAAAGTTACAATGGTGGTCATGCTACTACATTCCTATTTTCCTCTTTCACTCGCAACTACATGTTCAACTTTGTTTTGTTATCTCATTACAACTCTCATTGCCTTGTAGTTTTTTGTTGGGGCAAGAAATGTAATTATCTATTTATTTGGCTAGTTATATTTGATAGAGGCATTTGGTTCATGTCTTTAAAGCCTTGTCATATAAATACATCATTTTATGCAACAATTTGTTTCATATCCCTTCTTTCAATTTTAATTTTTGTACTAAAGTAATATATTTGTGGAGATTTTTTGATACCCATTTGCAAAATAGTGGGTATCCTCATGTCATCCATTTTCATTGAATTTTTGGATGCCTCAATGTCATTAGATTTCCACAATCCATAAGAATCAGAGCAGCTATTTCTGGATTAGATTGTGTGAGCTTTTTTGGATCAACGTTTCGGATCACACTCTGTGATCCATCATCAGGATAGAGAGTTCAAGGAGATGAAAGTGGTTTGTTGCAGACCCAACAGGTATAAAAAGAGGCAGAAAGATGAAAGAGGTTCCAGAAGGCCCAAGGCCCAAGAGATGACAGGAAATAAATTACCAAAAAGATATATTAATATATCAATCTATTTAAATGTATCAATCTATTTAGTAACTTAACTAGATTAGTCTATTATTAATCTATTAGTAATTAACTAGATTAATATATATTGAAAGATTTGTAAGTGATAATCTATTTGAATTTATTAAAAAGATTGATATATTTCAATAACTTAATCTATGTGAATTATATGTTTAGATAGATTGATCTATTTAAAATGTATATATGTGTATTTAATAAATATATTAGATAGATGATTAAAATTAAATAGATTAATCTATTTAAATTAATAAAAGGATTGCTATATTTAAAAAATATTAAAAGGTTTGAGTGATTTAAATATATTAGGATTGATTTAATAAATATATATATGTGTATTTAATAAATATATTAGATAGATGATTAAATTTAAATAGATTAATCTATTTAAATTAATAAAAGGATTGCTATATTTAAAAAAGATTAAAAGGTTTGAGTGATTTAAATATATAAATCTATTTAAATAATTTAAATATGCTAATCTATTTGAAAAGTTTAAAATTATTAATCTATTAAGATGATTAAAAAATATTAATCTCTTTAAATGTATATCGAACTATCAATGTGTAGAAATATATTAAATATATATATATGTTTAATAAATTAAAATATTAGGAATGAAGATATGTAACTAAGGAAAACATAAAATTAAATAAGTTATTATAAAGATGGGAGATAATTAAGATATATTATATTCTTATTTAGATAATTCTATTGAAATTAATTAGATAGATGATTATATTTAAATAGATTGATCTATTTTAAATTATTAAATAGATTGCTATATTTAATTCGATTAAAAGATTTGAGAGATTTAAATATATTAATCTATTTAAGAATTTTAAAAATGTTAATCTATTTGAATAATTTAAATAAATTAGTCTATTTAGATGATTTAAATACATTAATCACTTTAAATGTATATCGAAACTATCAATGTGTTGGAACACATTGAAATATATATGTGTATTTAATAAATTAATGTATTAGAATTGAAGCTATATTACTAAGGAATGTATAAGGACAAAAAACGAAAAACACTTAAAAGAAAGAGAGCTTTAAAAAACACAAATACAGGAGGACCAAGCGAGAGAAGGCGATCACAAACCTAAAAGAACGGGGGATGAGGGGGAGGAATGAGAAGACACGAGGTACAAGATGGGGGAGGGGGAGAGGATGGAAGAAAACGAAGGGGCAAAGAGGAAGAAAAGGAGGAACTGAACAACGGTAAGCAACCTTAGAGCCAGAAGAGGGGATGAATGGGAAAAAAGGGGAGGGCGGGGAGAGGGAGCAAGATCGAGGGAGTTAAGATCTAGGGAGAGAGGGTCAAGATCGAGGGGGATGGCGGTTTTTAAGCAATGACAAAAGAGGCTTCCACGAGAGGCTTAGACTCCACCCTTCATCGCGGTTGAGGTTGTTGGGGTGATTGATGATTTGAAAGGCTTCTTTGAGTTTCCTCTTGCGGAATTTATCTTCAACGAACAGGATTTGAGTGTTTTCTAAACAAATATGGTGTTTGGTTGAAGAGGAGTGTTCGGCTAGGGCCGATTTTGCGACACGTTCATGATTGATGTCAGCAATCCTTTTATTAATTTAAATAGATTAATCTATTTAATTTTAATCATCTATCTAATATATTTATTAAATACACATATATACATTTTAAATAGATCAATCTATCTAAACATATAATTCACATAGATTAAGTTGTTGAAATATATCAATCTTTTTAATAAATTCAAATAGATTATCACTTACAAATCTTTCAATATATATTAATCTAGTTAATTACTAATAGATTAATAATAGACTAATCTAGTTAAGTTACTAAATAGATTGATACATTTAAATAGATTGATATATTAATATATCTTTTTGGTAATTTATTTCCTGTCATCTCTTGGGCCTTGGGCCTTCTGGAACCTCTTTCATCTTTCTGCCTCTTTTTATACCTGTTGGGTCTGCAACAAACCACTTTCATCTCCTTGAACTCTCTATCCTGATGATGGATCATGGAGTGTGATCCGAAACGTTGATCCAAAAAAGCTCACACAATCTAATCCAGAAATAGCTGCTCTGATTTTTGGATGCCTGTTTGCAGAATAATGGGTTTCCTCATGTCATCCATTTTCTTTGAATTTTTGGATGCCCATTAGTAGAATAGTGGGTATCCTCATGTCCATTTTCTTTGTTTTTTCTATTATACAATACTTTGTAGGATTTCCAAGAGATGGAGCAATGGACGGATACCTTTTATCATAGCAGTAATAGTTAAGAGTGTTTAATGATTATTCATAAACTAATTGGTGCAGGACCACCAAGCACATGGACTTTACATTAGGGGGTCAATATGTTAAGTGTAGGTGTTTAGGGTATTTTTACATTTAATAAGGTTTATTGAGAACATTTCCATGTAATTTGGGTCATTTTTGAGTCATTTTTGTCAAAATGTCAAAAGTTGCAAAATTGTGTAAAGTTGTCATAGCAAGAAATTACAAAAATGCAACTTTTCAAGAAGATGAAGGGTCATAAGAGTTCAAAGGGTATTTATAGTCATTTGGGTGGTTAAATTTGGATGTAATAAGTATATAAAGCCTCCAAAAAGGCTTGAGCAAGGATTGATCAATGTTGTATTGAAGCTTTCATATCAATAACAACTTGATTTTTTGTGTTTTCACTATAATGTTGCACTTTCTAGGAATTGTGCGGTCCTGTATAGTTTGTATTTTCTTTGAATTTCATTGATTCCTATAGAGGCATGAATTAGCTTCCTTTTGATGATAGTTTTGTGCAAATCCATAACCTTTGGTGGGTTTGGTGGCCAATTTTCTAAGATAGCCTATAGAAGGCCAGTGTAAGGGTTTGATTGGGGTTAAATGAGGCTCTAAGTCATTCCACCTACTTTCAAGGTTTGTAACTCGGTGGAATGAATCATTTCATGGTAGGCTAAGTGTTCTCATGGTCTAGAGGGAAGAGAAGGCAAGTTGTTAAGTTTTGGGTGATGCCCTAGGGCAGATTTGCATGCTTTCAAGTGGAAAATGGGGTATTGAAGTAGGGTTTTGCCAAAATGTTGCTGGAACTATCCATGTGATGAATTTTTGAGTTTTTCCATGTGATGGATGTTTGAGTTTGTGCGGGTCATTTTTAAAGTGCTCAAAGCATTGGTTGGGTTAGGTAAGCCCTGGAGATAGGATTTTCAATAAACCCTCTTGGGAAAGTGGCAAAAGCGAGGTTTTCATGGTTTGGTATCTTAGAGGTCATGGCTCAAATGAATAGTGGTGAATTTTGAGGTTTTGTAACCTAATTAAGGATTTTTCATTGAGTTTTGGGGTTAACTAGGTGTTTCGAGGGTACTTCCTTTGTAAAAGTGGGCTAATTGGTGGCCTAAAACTAGGGGCCAATCATCGGTTTCCCAAAAAAACTTCACAAAACCTTTTGGTATGTTGTTCTAGGCCTTAAAGGTATCTTAGATGGTTGGTGTTTAGTTTGACTCTATATGGCCTTCTCTAAAAGATATTCCCAAAAAGCATATTTGGAAGGCCACAAGCAACGTTTGTGATAAGTTGAGTGGGTAGGGTTGAAAAGGCTAGTTACTAGTTTGTACCTGATCATTTTGAGTTGGTTTTGGTCATCACCACCTTGCTCGACATCAAGTGGTATCAGAGCATAGTTATTAGATCTTTTGAAGGTGATTGGTTGAAGCTTGCATAGAAGAAGGTTGGAAGTTGTAAAGACAAGATGCCTCCTAAGAATTTGGTGCTGCTAGAGAGTTGCAGGAGTTAAAAGAGAAACATGCCAGGCTATTGGAGTCTCATAATGTTGTTTTAGCAAGGCTTTCATCCTTGGAGTCAAATCAAAAAAGAGGTGCAGTAATTGGTGATGTGAGTGAAACTGAGGAAGATGAAGAGGAAGAGTATGCAAATATGGAAGAAGAATTAGACCCTAAAGATCACAGAATGGCTAAATTTCCCATTGCAGTCAAAGGTGATACACACAAGGTAAAATTTGATTTTCCCATATATGGTGGAAATTTGAATGATGAAGAGTTACTTGATTGGATTGCAGCCATGGATAATCACTTTGAGTGTGAAGATGTACTTGATGATTAGAAGGTAAAGATAGAAAAGAAAAAACTCAAGGGGCATGCATTGTTATGGTGGGACTATGAGAAGGTTGAGAGGAGAAAGAAAGGAAAAGAAAAGATAGTTTCATGGGATAGGATGGTTGCAAATCTCAAAGGTAAGTTTCTTCCTCAATATTTTGAAGTTCAATTATATAAGAAAGTTCACAATCTAAAACAAAAGGAATTGGATGTTAAAAATTACACTGATTAATTCTATAAGTTGAGCATAAGATCAGGTAGAAAAGAGGAAGAGGTTGAAAATTTTTCTAGGTATCTTGGTGGTCTTAGATTTAATATTCAAGATGACTTGGTTTTGGAAAATCCAAGATCTGTAGAGAATGTTTTCAATTAGCCATTAGAGTGGAAGAAAAGCTAAAAAGGAGACAAGATAAGTCCATTAGAGGTAGAGGCAGAAATCAAAGAGGTAGAGGAACCTGTCATACTTCAAAGCAATCAAATGAACAACAAGAAGGTGAAGGCAAAGGTAAAGAGAAAAGTTCTGATTTCAGAGGTGGATTTAGAGGTAATAGAGGCAAATTTGGAGGGGTTAGAAGTGAAAATACATTTGTAGGTAGATGCTACAATTGTAATGATTTTGGGCATCCATCATACAATTTCCCTGAAAATTTTGGTGCTACTTCAAGTGGGAGTGAAAGAAGGGGTGAAAAGAGAGTCCAAATTGTGCAAGAAGAGGAATATGAAAGTGTCAATTCTCCAAATTATGTTGTTGCTCCAGAGGTAGGGGAAACATTGACGTTGAGAAGACAATTATTGAAGACAACCAAAGAGAAGGAACCAATACAAAGAAGGAGTTTGTTTGAGACCACATGTAAGTGTAATGGTAAGGTATGCAAAGTTGTGATAGATTCTCATTGCACTGACAATATGGTGTCTAGTGAAATGGTAGATAAGTTAAATTTGGTGAAAGTTCCTCATGAATCACCCTATAAGGTATCATGGTTGAATGATGATCAATCACTTCTAGTTAGAGAACAAGCATTTGTTGAGTTTCAGATTGGAGGGTACAAAGATAAGGTACTTTGTGACATTTTACCCATGGATTATTGCCACTTACTTCTTGGAAGGCCTTGGCAGTTTGATAGGCATGCACTATATGATGGAAGAGAAAATACATACACCATAGAGAAGGATGGGCATACATTTACATTGACTCCATTGGTGGAAGAACACAAAGGCAAGGGTAAAGCGGCTAAGGTGATCATGTTTGGGAAGAAGGAATTTGCAAAGGTTGAGAAAGAAGACAAGCGGATGGGTACTACAACCATTTCAAGGCTTAAGAATGTTGTGACAGCAGGTGTGAAGATTGATTCAGAATTGAAAGATGAGTTGACAGTGAATTGGCATACTAATGTCATGGTAGGAACAATGGTGTGTCCATTGGTTGGGAGTAAGGTTATAGGGGAAGCAGGATCTGCAAGTACAGTGGGTTATAGACATGATAGTACAATTATACATGAGGCTGATAAGATAGAGGGTCTGATGACAATGATCAAAGGATAAAGTGAGCAAGGAACTAAGGGTGTTTGGCAAGAGCCAAAGGGCGGATATAAGCATGAAGCTAAGATAAAGGGGAAGTAAATTCAAGGAACATTGGGTGAGTCTTTTTTTGTAGGCATGAAGGTAGGAACATTATCAAATTTTGATCAAGAAACAAATAGAAGACAACCACCAAATCTAATTGCAAAGATGGAGTCATATCCATGTGCAAACAAGATCAAGGATGCAAGGAATGATAAAAGATCTTAGTATCTAAACCAATGGAGGATATTTACAAACAAGAGAGTATGTGGAAAGCAAGGAATAATTGAGATGGAGTATGGCACAAGGCAATACTCATGTGACATGAGTCATTTTTCAGGGGTGTTGTATGGTGCAGAAGTACCAAGCACATGGACTTTACATTAGGGGGTCAATATGTTAATTCTAGGTGTTGAGGGTCTTTTTACATTTAATAAGGTCTATTGTTACCATTTCCATGTAATTTGGGTCATTTTTGAGTCATTTGTGTCAAAATGTCAAAAGTTGCAAAATTGTGTAAAGTTGTCATAGCAAGAAATTACAAAAATGTAACTTTTCAAGAAGATGAAGGGTCATAGGAGTTCAAATGGTAGTTATAGTTTGGGTGGTTAAATTTGGATGTAATAAGTATATAAATCCTCCAAAAAGGCTTGAGCAAGGATTGATCAATGTTGTATTGAAACTTTCATATCAATAACAATGTGATTTTCTGCATTTTCACTGCAATGTTGCACTTTCCAGGAACTGTACAGTCCCATACAATTTGTATTTTCTTTGAATTTCATTGATTCCTATAGAGGTATGAATTAGCTTCCATTTTATGGTAGTTTGGTGCAAATACATAACCATTGGTGGGTTTGGTGGCCAATTTTCTGAGACAGCCTGTAGAAGGCCAGTGTAAGGGTTTGATTGAGGTTAAATGAGGCTCTAATTCATTCCACCTACTTTCAAGGTCTGTAACTTGGTGGAATGACTCCTTCCATTGTAGGCTAAATTGTTCTCATGGTCTAGAGGGTAGAGGAGGCAATTTTTTAAGTTTTGGGTGATGCCCTAGGGTAGATTTGCATGTTTTCAAGTGGAAAATGGGGTATTGAAATAGGGTTTCTCCAAAATATTGATGGAACCATCCATTTAATGGATGTTTGAGTTTGTGTAGGTCATTTTTGAAGTGTTCAAAGCATTGGTTTTGTTAGGTAAGCCCTGGAGATAGGATTTTCAATAAACCCTCTTGGGAAAGTGGCAAAAGTGATGGTTTCATGGTTTGGTATCTTAAAGGTCATGGCTCAAATGAATAATGGTGAATTTTGAGGTTTTTTAACCTAATTAAGGATTTTTCATTGAGTTTTGGTGTTAACTAGGTGTTTAGAGGTTACTTCCTTTGTAAAAGTGGGCTAATTGGTGGCCTAAAAGTAGGGGCCAGTCATTGGTTTTCCACATTGTCCCAAAAAAACTTCACGAAACCTTTTGGTATGTTGTTCTAGGCCTTAAAGGATATCTCAGATGGTTGGTGTTTAGTTTGACTCTGTATGGCCTTCTCTAAAGGATATTCCCAAAAAGCAGTTTTGGAAGGCCACAAGCAACTAGGTGTGAGTTTGTGATAAGTTGAGTGGATAGGGGTGAAAAGGCTAGTTACTAGTTTGTACCTGATCATTTTGAGTTGGTTTTGGTAATCACCACCTTGCTCAACATCAAGTGGTATCAGAGCACAATTATTAGATCTTTTGAAGGTGATTGGTTGAAGTTTGCATAAAAGAAGGTTGGAAGTTGTAAAGACAAGATGCCTCCTAAGAATGTTGGTGTTGCTAGAGAGTTGCAGGATTTAAAAGAGGAACATGCCAAGCTATTGTAGTCTCATAATGTTGTTTTATCAAGGCTTGCAGCCTTGGAGTCAAATCAAAAAAGATGTGGAGTAGTTGGTGATGTGAGTGAAACCGAGGAAGAGTATGCAGATATGGAAGAAGAATTAGATCCTACAAATCAGAGAATGGCTAAATTGCTAATTGTAGATAAAAGGTGATACACACAAGGTAAAAGTTGATTTTCCCATGTATGATGGAAATTTGAATGATCAAGAGTTACTTGATTGAATTGCAGCCATGGATAATCACTTTGAGTGTGAAGATGTACCTAATGATCAAAAGGTAAAGATAGCAAAGACAAAACTCAAGGGGCATGCATTGTTATGGTGGGACTATAAGCAGGCTTAGAGGAGAAAGAAAAGAAAAGAAAAGATAGTTTCATGGGATAGGATGGTTGCAAAGCTCAAAGGTAAGTTTCTTCCTAAAGATTTTGAAGATCAATTATATAAGAAAGTTCACAATCTGAAACAAAAGGAATTGGATGTTAAAACTTACACTGATGAATTTTATAAGTTGAGCATAAGATCAAGTAGACAAGAGGATGAGGTTGAAAAAGTTGCTAGGTATCTTGGTGGTCTTAGATTTAATATTCAAGATGAATTGGTTCTGGAAAATCCAATATTTGTAGAAGAATGTTTTCAATTAGCTATTAGAGTGGAAGAAAAGCTAAAAAGAAGACAAGATAAGTCCATTAGAGGTAGAGGCAGCAATCAAAGAGGTAGAGGAACCTTTCATACTTCAAAGCAATCAAATGAACAACAAGAAGGTGAAGGAAAAGGTAAAGAGCAAAGTTCTAATTTCAGAGGTGGATTTAGAGGTACTAGAGGCAGATTTGGAGGGGTTAGAAGTGAAAATACATTTGTAGGTAGATGCTACAATTGTAATGATTTTGGGCATCCATCATACAAGTTCCCTAAAAATTTTGGTGCCACTTCAAGTGGGAGTGAAAGAAGGGGTGAAAAGAGAGTCCAAATTGTGCAAGAAGAGGAATATGAAAGTGTCAATTCTCCAAATTATGTTGTTGCTCCAGAGGTAGGGGAAACATTGACGTTGAGAAGACAATTATTGAAGACAACCAAAGAGAAGGAACCAATGCAAAGAAGGAGTTTGTTCGAGACCACATGTAAGTGTAATGGTAAGGTATGCAAAGTTGTGATAGATTCTCATTGCACTGACAATATGGTGTCTAGTGAAATGGTAGATAAGTTAAATTTGGTGAAAGTTCCTCATGAATCACCCTATAAGGTATCATGGTTGAATGATGATCGGTCACTTCTAGTTAGAGAACAAGCATTTGTTGAGTTTCAGATTGGAGGGTACAAAGATAAGGTACTTTGTGACATTTTACCCATGGATTGTTGCCACTTACTTCTTGGAAGGCCTTGGCAGTTTGATAGGCATGCACTATATGATGGAAGAGAAAATACATACACCATAGAGAAGGATGGGCATACATTTACATTGACTCCATTGGTGGAAGAACACAAAGGCAAGGGTAAAGCGGCTAAGGTGATCATGTTTGGGAAGAAGGAATTTGTAAAGGTTGAGAAAGAAGACAAGCGGATGGGTACTACAACCATTTCAAGGCTTAAGAATGTTGTGACAGCAGGTGTGAAGATTGATTCAGAATTGAAGGATGATTTGACAGTGAATTGGCATACTAATGTCATGGTAGGAACAATGGTGTGTCCATTGGTTGGGAGTAAGGTTATAGGGCAAGCAAGATTTGCAAGTACAATGGGTTATAGACATGATAGTACAATGATACATGAGGCTGATAAGATAAAGGGTCTGATGATAGTGATCAAAGGACAAAGAGAACAAGGAACTAAGGGTGTTTGGCAAGAGCCAAAGGGCAGATATAAGCATGAAGCTGGGATAAAGGGGAAGTCAGTTCAAGGAACATTGGGTAAGTATTTTTTTGTAGGCATGAAGGCAGGAACATTATCTGTTGGCATATGACTTCTAGTGTTGTCATTGATGGAAATCTAAGTCATTATTCCGGTCCACGGATCAGGATTTGTTCACACCAGTAGGCAGAGTAATGAACAGAGTATTACCGAAAGAAAGAATGAAGAACATGGTATCCAGTTAGTATGTCGATCTGTATGCTTCACCGAATTATCATTTTGAGTTGTGGATCTTGGGGAAGGTTGTTAAGTATCTATATTATCTTATTGTCAAGTTTTGTGATGTCACAATAATCGGTGTATAAGTTAGGAGATCCGAAAAGATGATTTTTTGTTTATTAGCTCACGGTGGCCAACTTAGTGAATATGGCATGTCGCGGATATTTGAGGTATAATTAATCAAGGTATCCTATTCTTGAAGATTTTTTTTTAGGTCCTAGCTATGTCATGGCTGACTTTGAAGGGTATGCATCAAATATTAAATGTGGATTGAGCCGACTATTTGGAAAATATTTTTATTTTGTTGAAGCCGACTTGAAGCGACTAAATCTTTGATAGAAGATATATATAAGAGATCAGTTAATTCATCTTGAAGAGTGAGTGTGTGTAAGTTTGAAGTGTGTGAATAGCAAAAGGGTTATTGAGCATTTTGGCACAGTTTCACTTGTGTAGAAGAGGATTGTTGTGAAACGAATTAAGGTAGAACAAAGTGAAGTGAAAAATCACACAAAAGTTCTAGAATCTGATCTATGAGCCTCACCAGAACTAAAACCAGGCATTTGTAGATGTTACTTTCTTGGTTCAACTCTTTGTTGTAATCCAAATATGTTGTAAGGAAGTGAGCCTTCCTGATTTTGAGCAGTGAGCTCTAGGCAGTGTGCTTGAATGCATGTGCATTCCCCTTTTTCTTGATACTTTTAACAAAGTGTAAATTGTGGATTAACCTCCACTATGGTTTTTCCCCTAACAGGGTTTCCACGTAAAAATCTTGGTGTTATGGAGTTTTGATAGTTTCCTTTATGTGCTTGCATCTTTACTTTTGTTTAAAATCTATAAATGGTTTAAGATCTGGATTGTAATTTAAATATTGTTGAACACTGATTCACCCCCCCTCTCAGTGTTCCTTGAGTCCAACAATTAGTATCAGAGCAAGGTTCCTTTGCAGAAGTTTAACAGCTAGAGGTGGATCTTGGAATATAATGGCCTCTGGTGGTCTTCAACAACAACTTTTGGTGGCACTTGATGATCTTGATCAGTGTAAAGTAGAAGTCCTGGAATTAAAAGAAAATCTTGAGGATGATAAAAAAAATTATTCAATCATTGAAGGATAAAATCAATGAGTCAAGAGAAAAGAGGAAGGAACTATGTGATCAGCTGAAGTAGAAAGAAAGTAAATGCTTGGAAGATGTTCACCTAAATCAGACCCTAAAAGAAATAACTAAAGAATGTGAAAAGCTTTCTAGAGACAATGTTGCTCTAAAGCTTGAGATGGAATCTATGGTGATGAAGCTAACTAAGGAGATTAAAGAAAGGAAGAAGAATGAGGAGAATTTGACCCAGTCCTTAAAAGAAAGATCTAAAGAATGCAGCAGAGTTAATAGTGGATTCATTCAACTGGAGATTGAACTGCAACAATCCAGATATAATGAACAAGAACTTGAAATATAGATAGTTATTCTCAGAGATGAACTCACTACTACAAATGAATACAAGGAGAAGTTTAGGAGTGGTTATGCTAAGCTTGATGAGCTGAATAAAGGAAGAAGGATGCAAATGACAAGCGAGGTCTTGGATATGAGAAGGGAGAAAGCTCTAGATTTGAACATAAGAATTCTAGACAAAGAAATCAGATGAAAAAAGGAAGAAGGTATCCGGTAAGACAACCCAATGCTTAAAAGTTTAATGGTCACTAATTTTCTTGTAATAAAATTGGTCATATGGCTTCTCAGTGTAGAAGTAAAATAAATTCAAGCAGTCCATCATTTCCTAGTTAGTGTTTTAGTTGTAATAAGTTTGGTCATGAGGCAATTGAATGCAAAAGTATGTTTGTCAGTGTAAGGAATGTTAAATGCTACACCTGTGGAAGATTTGGGCATATTGCTAATCAATGTAGATCAAGAGGAAATCAATGGAATGAATGGTCTATACAAAGAAATCTTGTGTGTTACAATTGCAATAGATCTAGTCACATTGCAAGATTATGCAGGAACAGAAACATGGATAGAAGAGGTCCGGTATACAAAGGCAAAATTTGACAGAAAGATGATAAAGGAAAAGGGAAAGTGACTGTGGAAGAAATAAGAGATCAAATCAAGAGAACATGGGTAAGGAAGAGTGAGTTTGATGAAGAAAATAAGCCCACACCAGAATCTGCTTCTAGTAATTCCTCCAGAAATTGATCGGGGGAGTTTTTCAAGAAAACCCTTTGCCCCCTGTCGGTAGTTGGCACCAGAATGCAGGAAATTATCAGTAGTTGTGCTAATAGTTTACAAGTGCATCAGTGATCACTTGTACAGAAGTTTGAGAAGTAGAAGGTCCACAGATGAATCCTTCTTTTGCTGTCTGAGAAAATAGAGTATCCAGAACACCTACGAAAAACATTTAATGTGGTAAAAAGGTTAGGTGTGTGAGTTATAAAAGGGTATTTGGAAGCCTCATTTGTCACCTTGCATTGAAGAAGAATAGAAGGAGATCCTTTGCAGTAGAATTTTGAAGGAATAAAATCAATTCGGCGGCTAATTCATTAGGTATTTCAGTTGCTTGTATAATTCCCACTTAATTTGGTACTTGGTAAAAACTTGTTCAGAACGAAAAGGAAAATGAAGAAAATCAAAGGAATGGTGAATTTAGATGAATATAGCAGTCAGAAATATGTTTCCAACCGATAAATTGAATGGCTTGAAGGTGTGAAACACAAAAGTTTGGATATTTGGAGTGAATTTCCTTATTTTGATAATGTAGAAGTTGTTAGGTTTATTCTGAATAGATTGAATGATGAAATTCTAACTCTGGATAAACCCTATCTCATTTCGAAAGAGGTGATTAAGAATCTAACTAGATTATGCAATGTTGGGGATATACCGAAAAAGAAGTTGAAACCCTAACCGAAGTAACTGGAGATCAAAGGGCTTTGATAATCTCAACGATCAAAGATCCAATAACAAGGTACATTGTGCAGGTAATTTCATACAAAATATTTTTTAGAAACAGGGAAGGTGCAAATTCAGCAGTTGCAGTTTACATCTCTCATAAAATGATAATGGAGGATCAAGATTTTGACCTGTGTGGATTGCTAAAAGATCAATTGATGGAAAATGTGCAACTAACAAAGGAGGAAAATTACCCCTTCAGGTTTGGTACCTTGGTTATATGTCTTGTGATGTATTTTATGAATTGCATGCCACATATCAATAGTGTTGTATGGAAAGAGAATGAACCGATTTGTAAATAGATTTCTGAACACTCTAATACTTTGGAAAATTGTAAGCAAGAGTATGCAAATTTCTTTAAAGAATTGCTAGGGAAGTTTGGAGCAATTAGCATTTCCATTTTGGTAAGAGCACTTGAAGTTGGATCCTCTTCTGGTGAGATGGAGAGGAAGAAGAAAAGAGCACAAGAGATTGATGATTACACTCCTTCGGCACACACGACTCCAAAAATTGAAGGAAAAGGTAAAGAACAAGTGATTGTGGACATACCAGATGAGGAATCTAATGAGTACACTCCAAGGGAAGAACCAGAATCAGTTGAACCGGATGTAGTAATGGCAGAAGGAAATGAAGAAGAAGGTGTTTTATCCAAAGTAAAGATACTACAGCTTGTTCAAGAGAAAGATGGGATGCAGAAAATTGTTGACATATGGTCTGATAGACCCTCATATTGAGTAGGACCTAATTGAGAGCACACTAAGTACTTATTTTGTGCACAACATTGATACATTTTGACTCAAAATCTGACAAAAGTTTGTCGAAATTATTTTGTTGATTTTCCGACAAACTTTGAAACGTCGAAATTATGACCCAGCATCATTGGTTGGGTTGGAATTTTGACGTTTTATAGTTCGTCAAAAAATTGACGAAATAATTCCGATGAAATTTTGTCGAAATTCTAACGAACTTTTGTCAGATTTTGAGTCAAATTTTATCAGTGCAATAACATTGATTTGGAGAGTTTTTAGAATGTGTTTCCTGAAGAGATGATTGAATGCATTAAGGAAGCCATGGTCTCTAAGTCCCAAGACAGGGAAGAGGGAGAGATAATTCTACATCTGAAGGATCAGTTCAAGCTATCTCTTACCAAACTAAAAAGGAAAATGAATGTGTTGAGGCAATGCATAAATACAACAAATAACATCTACAACTATTGTCTTTGTTTGCCTCATGCAATTGGGAGATACAAAGATAATTTGGAGCAAATTGAAACTAAGTTGAACAAGATTGGTCAAGATTATAACATGTTTCAGGATCAGGATGGTGCAGTCAAGAAAAGGATTCAAGAGTGCAGTCTGAGCATACAAAATTTCAATTCACCAGAAACAACCTTGTGGACACCTTTTGGAAAGTGAAGGATTTAACTGAATGCAGACTGGAGCAATTAATTGAGGTTTTGAGAAAAGGAGAAAAATTAGAAGAGGCAATCACAATTCCATAATCTCTCATCCAGATTATCAATCCAACATCTAAGAACAACAGCTTGATCTTAATCATTGGGATTTCATTAGAAGCTTTGAGGAAATTTCTTTCGAAAATGAAAGATAAGTACAAGATAACTTTTTGACTCGAGTAGCAGTTGTATTTCTTCAAATTTTGATCCAATTTTTGAATTAGCAAGGGGGGGGATCCAAAATATGTTTTTCATTGATGTCAAAGGGGGAGAGAGTGCAGTGAAAAATGCCTTATCATTCTAAGGGGGAGTTGTGTTTTAGAATTTTGAACTCTGGCAGTGTAATCATATTGGTTCCAACACTTAGTCATTTTTCACTAAGTGTTGCCATCAATGCCAAAGGGGGAGATTGTGGGCATATGACTTCTAGTATTGTCATTGATGGCAACCTAAGTCATTATTTTGGTCCGTAAATCAGGATTTGTTCACACCAGCAGGCAGAGTAATGAACAAAGTATTACCAGAAGAGAGAATGAAGAACAGGGTATCCGGTTAGTATGTCGATTTGTATGCTTCATCATATTATCATTTTGAGTTGTGGATCTTAGGGAAGGTTGTTAAGTATCTATATTATCTTATTGTTAAGTTTTGTGATGTCGCATTAATCGATGTATAAGTTAGGAGATCCAGCAGGATGATTTTTTGTTTATTAGCTCACGGTGGCTGACTTAGTGAATATGGCATGTCGCAGATATTCGAGGTATAATTAATCAAAGTATCCTATGCTTGAAGATTTTGTTTTAGGTCCTAGCTATGTCGTGGCCAACTTTGAAGGGTACGCATCACATATTAAATGTGGATTGAGCCGACTACTGGAAAATATTTTTATTTTTCTGAAGCTGACTTGAAGTGACTAAATCTTTGATAGCAAATATATATAAGAGATTGGTTAATTCATCTTGAAGAGCAAGTGTGTGAATAGAAAAAGGGTTGTTGAGCGATTTAACATAGTTTCACTTGTGCAGAAGAGGATTGTTGTGAAGTGAATTAAGGTAGAACAGAGTGAAGTGCAAAATCAGACAAAAGGTCCAGAATATGATTTATGAGCCTCACCAGAACTAAAAATAGACATTTGTAGATGCTACTTTCTCAGTTCAACTCTTTGTTGTAATCCAAATATGTTGTAAGGAAGTGAGCCTTCCTGATTTTGAGCAGTGAGCTCTGGGCAGTGTGCCTGAATGCATGTGCATTCCCCTTTTTCTTCATACTTTTAACAGAGTATAAATTGTGGATTAACCTCCACCATGGTTTTTCCCCTAATAGGGTTTCCACGTAAAAATCTTGGTGTTATGGAGTTTTGATTGTTTCCTTCATGTGCTTGCATATTTACTTTTGTTTAAATTGTATAAATGGTTTAAGATCTAGATTGTAATTTAAATATTGTTGAACATTGATTCACCCCCCCTCTCAGTGTTCCTTGAGTCCAACATTATCAAGTTTTGATCAAGGAACAGATAGAAGATAGCCACCAGGTCTAATTGCAAAGATGGAGTCATATCCATGTGCAATCAAGATCAAGGATGCAAGGCATGATAAAATATCTCAGTATATAAACCAATGGATGATATTTCCATACTACAAAGTATGTGGAAAGCAAGGAGGAACTGAGATGGAGCATGGCACAAGGCAGTACTCATGTGACATGAGTCATTTTTTAGGGGGGTTGTATGGTGCAGGAGCACCAAGCACATGGACTTTACATTAGGGGGTCAATATGTTAAGTGTAGGTGTTTAGGGTATTTTTGCATTTAATAAGGTCTATTGAGACCATTTCCATGTAATTTGGATCATTTTTGAGTCATTTGTGTCAAAATGTCAAAAGTTGAAAAATTGTGTAAAGTTGTCATAGCAAGAAATTGCAAAAATGCAACTTTTCGAGAAGATGAAGGGCCATAGAAGTTCAAAGGGAATTTTTAGTCATTTGGGTGGTTAAATTTGAATTTAATAAGTATATAAAGCCTCCAAAAAGGCTCGAGCAAGGATTGATCAATGCTGTATTGAAACTTTCATATCAATAACAACGTGATTTTCTGCATTTTCATTATAATTTTGCACTTTCCAGGAACTATACAGTCCCGTACAGTTTGTATTTTCTTTGAATTTCATTGATTCCTATAGAGGCATGAATTAGATTCCTTTTGGTGGTATCTTGGTGCAAATCCATAACCTTTGGTGGGTTTGGTGGCCAATTTTTTGAGACAACTTGTAGAAGGCTAGTGTACGGGTTTGATTGAGGTTAAATGAGGCTCTAAGTTATTCCACCTACTATCAAGGTCTATAACTTGGTGGAATGACTCCTTCCATGGTAGGCTAAGTGTTCTCATGGTCTAGAGGGCAGAGGAGGCAAGTTGTTAAGTTTTGGGTGATGCCCTAGGGCAGATTTGCATGTTTTCAAGTGGAAAATGGGGTATTGAAGTAAGGTTTTTTCCAAAATGTTGATGGAACTATCCATGTGATGGATGTTTGAGTTTGAGCAGGTCTTTTGTGAAGTTCTAGAAGCATTGGTCCAGGTAAGCCCTGGAGATAGGATTTTAAATAAACCCTCTTGGGAAGTGGCAAAAGTGAGGGTTTCATGGTTTGGTATCTTAGAGGTCATGACTCAAATGAATAATGGTGAATTTTGAGGTTTTGTAACCTAATTAAGGATTTTTCATTGATTTTTTGGGTAACTTGGTGTTTAGAGTGTACTTTCTTTGTAAAAGTGGGCTAATTGGTGGCCTAAAACTAGGGGCCAATCGTTGGTTCTTCACATTGTCCCAAAACAACTTTAGGAAACCTTTTGGTATGTTGTGCTAGGCCTTAAAGGATATCTTATATGGTTGGTTTTTAGTTTGAATTTCTATGGCCTTCTCTAAAAGATATACCCAAAAAGCAGATTTGGAAGGCTACAAGCAACTAGGTGTGAGTTTGTGATAAGTTGAGTGGGCAGGGTTGAAAAGGATAGTTACTAGTTTGTACCTAATCATTTTGAGTTGGTTTTGGTCATCACCACCTTGCTTGACATCACTAATGTTAATCTTGATATGAATGTGGAAAGTATAGATATGGGTTTACATCATTTGGCTTTAGGAGAAATGCATTTTCTATTACTAAAACTACATATTTTGTCAAATTGGAAAAATTAGGGAATCGATTATTCGTCAAGTTGATCATCTTCTTTAAAGATTTGGATCAATTTAAAAGGAATCCTTTAAAAGTATTTTTTCTTTTAATAAAGCATAAGTATATTTATAAAATTACAAAAACTCTAAATGGGCTTCTATGGCAAAGCCATTAGGTAAAGTACATATTATTTTTAGAAGGTAATCAAATATGTTGAGTGTTAAAAGAGAAATAGAGAGAGTTATAAGAAATGGATACAAAACTGATGAGCCCCATAAATGTATACTATTGTGCACTCATTTCATATCCCTGAAACATTCTTTTGAATTATAAAAACCCTATTATTAAATTCAAATTCAATTTATATATCTATGAAGTGATTTATATTTTAGATTATGATTATTGTAGATAAATTGATTGCTTTTTTAAGTAGGAAAAGGTAGAATGAACTGATTATCTAATATTGGTTCATTCAAAATGTTTTACACAATTGTCTTTTGTGCACTTCTAAAGGCTTTGGAGTTACTGTACAAGACATGAAAAGTTAGTTAATATAGTTGTTTTGTTGCACAAGGGGTTTCCTTTGTTGTGCATGGTGTCTTCCTTACTATGCAAGCTAATGCCTTTCTCTAGAAACTAATACCCTTGTTGTGTAAGTCAATTGTGCAAGGTGCTTGCTAAATTGTGCAACTATGCAAACCGATATCTTTGTTGTGTAAGTCATCTTTGCAAGACAAAACTACCAAACAATTGTTGCACAAGATAAATTTGTTGTGCAAGGTGCTTGTTGAGCTGTCCAACTATGCAAACCAATATCCTTGTTGTGTAAGTCATCTTTGCAAGATAGAACTTCCAAACATTTGTTGCACAAGACAATTTTTTTGTGCAAGGTTCTTGTTGAGTTGTCAACAACAACCATTTTATATAACCAAATTTATTATTCTTTAAGAAATGGAATTGGTAAGAAGGTAACCAAACCCCTCAGTGGCTAACACATAGAGTGATGGAACTAGAGGACATCCTTATTTAATTGACCTAAAAAACTTAAATTACTTAGATCGGATGCCATTAATAGTAAGGCAAATAAAACTGCAAGTCATATATATATAATGTATTCCAAATATGGTAGTATTGCATATGCATGTACTATGTTCAGTGAATTTGTCCCAAAATGTAGTCATATAGGTGTAGTAGATGAAGGTTGTTATTGCATTGATTCAATGAATCAAAACTATGGTGTCATAATTTTAACTTAACAATATGCTTGCATGGTCAATCTCCTTGGTCACGTTGGAAGCTTGGAAGAGGGTCTCAGTGAGCTACGATACCTATGTTGTGTAGTATGGGAGACATTTAGAATGCACCCTATGAGTGCCTTTCTCAACCTATACGATGTAAGATAAAATATATTAATAGATTTGAGAATTAGATTATGTGATCAATTCTTGGTTTAATGGAATTGATATAATTTATCTCATTTTGAGTTAACTTTGCCATATTTTATTGTGTTTCCTTATTTCAAATTTGATAGAGAGATAACTATCTCATTAGATGTTTAAAACAATTAATTTCTTCCTTATACTTGAATAGATGTTATAATGTGTTCCCTATAAGAATAGATGTCTTCCTTATATTATTCAATTTCACATGTGTATGAATCTTGATTTTTTATACATATGATGATTGTTCATGTAACTGAATTTAAATTGTGCAAGATTAACTATTTTTTGTTTTAAAGTTCAACTTGTTTATATTAAAAATGTTCTAGTTTTGAAAAGATAAATTTGTAATTTTTGTTTTGTTTTAATATATGTATATCTCTATTTATATACATATGGTTGATGATTAAGGTTCTAATCACTTTGCTCGGTCTAAGGAGCATGCTCAGTCTAGGTCTAATTTTTATGAGGATGGCATTAGGAGACTAAAAAATTATTTGAGATGTTTAGACCAAACTATACATAACTCCCCAAATTTGTCAATTAGAAACAAATTAGTTACTATTAGAGAGGAGATTACATGTATGATCAACATGATTTGATCATATAATCATATGATGACATTAACACTGAGCAATTTTATATATCCCTTGCTAGGAGTTTTATTGGCACTGAGAAATTTACATCTATTTCTAGGACAATTTCATTAAATAATGTGCATAGCATGTTCCCTTTTATAAGGGACGAGATAGAATTAGAGGATATATAGTTACTAGGTGTATAAATGAGCTTTTTCTCCTTTTATATATCCTAGATGGTTGGTAGCCCATCATAGATGACCTCATAATGCTGAATTGCTACTTTATTTTTGTAAACAATTATATGTTGAGTTTCATTTATAATTAGATGTTGATTACACATCTTTTCCTCAACATGTTGGATAGAGCAGAGGGAGGATTTATGAAAAACCTAAATATAGACATGCAAACTTTTTGCCACCCATTAGGAAGAGGGCATTAGTTGGTTCAAACCTTTTGGTTCTTCTAAAACATTTGGAACTAGCAACAATAATGGATACAACAACAACCCCTACCAGATGAGAGATTTTTTGACAATATTTCCATCATTAATACTCAGATCAATCAGATGTCATTTGATCATGTTGGTAGATAATTATTATACATGTGTATTATCCTTCCTCCCATCGAGGCCACATCTAGTAATTATGATCCATTTATTTGTGTCAATCTACCATCACCATCATATGTGGCACATATGAGTTATGCGACTGTATGTAATGTGTGTAGTCTCCATTACTGATTTACTAGCATCATACCAATTTATTAGTGACAAGCATGGAATCCCTTTGGATGTTGTATCACTCCATATTAGATGACATTCTACTAGATAAACGAGTTTTGGTGAGGTAGCTTCACAAGGTACGAGGAGGTATCAAGATATTCCACACCATCCTATAGCCCTCGTGCACCATGTTTAGATTGATCCTGCAGCTTGCTCCTCTCAGCATGTTCTAGATCAGATTGAGGTTACTACAACTAATATTATTCATAGCACATATAGTGGACTTCTTTTTGGCATTGGTATTGTACCATGTACAAGTGTCCCCATGATATCTATGCATTCTTTTTAGATCAATGATATTGGTAGAGCCATCAAGTCTGCAGTGCAAGCACTTGAATAATTTATATATTAAATGTGTTAAAGAAATTCACATGTATATTAAATAAAATTGATTTTAAAGTAGTCCTAACTCTTGATTGAAATCATGTGTTTGACAATTTCTAGGAGTATGGTGATTTTCCAACCTTTGGAGATTTGGAGCATGTTGGCGATCTTATGCATTATAAATTTGAGGTACATAAATAATATTTAAATTACTTGATGCATTCATACATTGAAAGTACATTGTACGTTTTAGCTAAATTTACATATACACATGTACATTATATTAAAATATGTACTTTCTTGTGTAGGGCTTGATACAGGGCTCGAGATAGGGATCAGGGTAGGGATCAAGATAGGGATCGGGATAGGGATTGGATTCATTCATCTGTACTATTCATATTAGGCATCCTCCTCTTTGAGTTGTTTTACATGCACATGTGTTATATCTTTAGACATTATGGTTCTTATTATGATTTGTCACATTATGTACATTTTAAATTATGGTTTTTCACATGTTATATACACTTATATATATATACAAATTTCTTGTTATGGTTTGTCACATTATGTTTCTTATTATGGTTTGTCACATTATACACTTATATATACATTTTATATTTTGATTTGTCACATTATGGTTTGAATATATATATTTTATATTGTGATTTGTCACATCATGGTTTGAGTATGATTTATTTTTAATGATCTCTAGTTATAATGAATTATAAATTATATATCTAAATTTAAGAGTATGTATGCATGTTAGATTATATATTTAAAATAGGTGAACCTTAAACAAAAAAATAGAATTTGATCAATGTACACTTTACTGATAAAAGGGATACTTATGATTGATCTAAATACCAAATATTATGAAATTCTTGTTGATAATACTCCATGATTTAATATTGTTATTGAATTTTCACATGTCTTTAGTTTAATGTTACATAACTCTAACTATGCAATCATAATAAGTATGTAATTTTGAACATATTATTTCTACTATTTTTGTGACAATAATATATGTTGGCCTTCATAAAAACCAAAAAATAGTGCATATGGTAGGATTTAATGGGTCTATGTTAAGGTTTTGATAGTAATATTCCTTATTAAATCTACGTAAAGTATGATGTTTTTAAATATACACCTCTTATGATTTTTTTGTTCATTATGTGTTATCAAGGTTTAGCTTGAGACACTCTTTTTGGGCTAAGTTATGTAATTGTACAAGAATCTCTTTCTAATCAATAATGTACATCCCTCTTGCAAATGATGTATCTAATAAAAATGGCATCAAATTCTTTTAATTATAACTTAGTGCTTTGTTCTCTTATGGGAAAATAATTATTGATAATATTATATAGCTCAGATTCTCGGTCTCTTTTGCATTATGTAACTTACATTGAATATTATGTTTGTTTAACAAAAAATTCAATTGCTTCTTAATCTAATTTGTTAATTATTATGGGTTTCTATGTATGAATATGAAAAATTAACCTTATCCTATTTTAAATTATGATAATTATAGATTTGTTTGACATAACTAATTATAAAATTGGTATTGTTTCCTAAAAATAAATTAGTACACTATTTCCTTATTTTCTAAAAAAGTGACTTGATATATATGATTGTGCATGTTAATTGGGTGGATAAATAATACTAAGAGATCCTTGTAGTAATAGTACTAGTTAAGGTTGTTACATAAAGGAGAAATTGAGGATAGAAAATCTATGCTCAATAGTGGTGATATTATGAGATAAAACTATTATTATACAAACCAACCTAGAACATTGGTAGGAACAATGTATTTAGTATATATGGTTTCATATTAAATATGTTCATTTTGAATAAAATACAAAAATGTAAATGGTGCCATATCAATTTATCTCTAGTTAAATCCATACATGGTATGATCATAAGTAGATCTTACTTGTAGATATTCTTATCTACTAGTTTGGCTACTATAGAAAACATTTACCTACTACCATTGCACCTAGTTTAGCTAGTGTTAAACAAACTTCTATGGAAAATATTGTAATGGGCTTGAGATTCCACTAAGGTTTAGATAAGTCAAAATAAATATTAAAAAATAAGGTAGAATTTTACACCCAAATTTTAGTGATTTATGTCTTTAATTGATCTTCTAAATTTTGTAGAATCTAATAAAATTTGGTGTTCAATAATTTAAACATGAATTCTTCATTAAACAAAATTATTACACGGAAGTGAATTTTGTTGTTGATAGTTTAACCAAAGCATGAAATTAATTATATAGATGTCAAAAAAAAAAGAAAAAAGAAACAAGATAGTACCAAGTATTAGTCTAACTTCAACCAAAATAAGGGAATATATATAATTTATACAAGAAACACCATTTAGAAACAAAATCATGAGTTGCTAAATATTTTATGGGATTTATTAAAACCTAATATCAAGTATTGTCCAAAAGGAAATAGAATTTATAACTTAAGAAAGCTTTATAAGAAAATAATATCACAAAAAAGAAAGTTTCATGGACTACTAATTCATTCAATCTCTATCTAATTATATACATAAAAATATGACATATCAACCTATCTAAACTTGATAGAGCCTAAAAATATCCATCTAATCCAACAAAAAATCCAAATTTAGATCACCACAAGGAATCAAAAATTATTTGAATTCAATATATAATAAAAATATTTTCAAATTTAGGTCCAAATGTTACATGTATATATGGTCATAAAAAATGTGTATGTACATAAATAACTTAAAGCTCTTGGTATATATAATCTAGATCCTCTCTATCTTTTATTATATCTAAAATATTTTCATGATCTTTAATAGACAACATCCATTTTTGTTTGCCACATCCTCTTTTTCCTAAAGTTTCAAAATTTATTCTTGTTGCTATAACTAAGTAACTATAATGTAGAACCTTTTGTCCTAACATATAATCAATAAATATAATACCATTTTTATCTATCTATAGTTTTTGATAATATGTTCCTTCAACAACTACTGATCTAGTAGGATACTCTTGTCCATCACCATCTATCATTGATTGCACCAATTTGAATTTTGGTTGTGTACATCTTAGTAGATAGTAATCTACACCTTTTAAATTGTCAAGATTTGCAACAACAACAAAAATATCTCATGTACATGCCATGTAGTAAACATATTTAAATACTTGATCAAATTAGACTTTTAATGTAAACTAGATTTAAATAATTAGATTTAACCATGCTCAACTTACGTAGAATATAAATCAATTTTAAGTCAAAATTTAATTTAAAAGTTTAAAATTTACCTATAACAACTAAATTAGATACGTGTTTGTAATCAGTTGAATATAGAGGATCATAAACATCTACAATGTCATTGTCTTCAAAAGGAGGCATTGATACTAATTGTTTTATTTCCCATTGTGAAACATACCCATCTCTAATATTCTCGCATTGCAAATTATTTACATTGCTTTCAATGCAATCAACACAAAAACATGATTTTTCTCACTTGAATTACAAGAGGCTTGCTATGTCCTGTTGGCATGATTTGATGCAAAATTCTAATACCATTAAATTTTTAACAATTATAAGGATTTGATTGATCAATATCTGTAAATTTCAAACATCTAACTAAGAAGTGTATATTTATTTGAAAATGCAATTCATGTACACTTTAAAATTCAAATAATAAATTCAACTATGTACCTTTAACTTCCCAAAAGTAGTGTTTGTTGTATATTGAGTTGTGAGCACCACAATGACTTTTGCACCATTCAACAGTTTCATTTGCATTTCATATGGCATTACTTGCAAGTTTGTGTTGGTAAAATGTTAGGTTAAGAGGTTTAAGAATTTAAAGTTTTAGAATTTAAATTTTTCTATTCCATATGGTGTTACCTGCAAGTTCATGTTGGTGAAGTTCATGCTTCACACATGCTCCTACGCCATCATGCTCTCCTTTTACATGTCCACTCTCATAAAAATTTCACAATTTTTTGTGTCCCATCTAGCATGTGGTTGGCTTAACCAATAAAAAAGAGTTTTACAAACTTAAATTGTCTTGTGAAGTTATAAACAATTTTATTCAAACCAAATTAGTAAAAAAAACTATATCTATACAACATAAGTAACTAAATGTAATTCAAGTTTTAAAGTTAACTAAATAAATAAATAATTATATAAGTTTAAAATAACCAACACATCCATTAGACCATATCCAGTGTTGTGAAGCATTTATGTCACGTCATCTCAGGTCTTTAAAAAATATTTTGAAACAATGGGCTACACATCTTCTATCATGACTTGTATCATCACCGATATAAAAGTGAACCTCTTTGATGATAATTCATTCATATTTTCTACTTTGTACACCATCTACATGTTAGATGCATAGGAAAACTGAGAAGGGGTGGTGGATTAGTTGTATACTTTAAACATTCAATCCCATAATATATTTTCAAACCCTTATCAACCATTAAATCCTTATTATGCATTAACAGAATGTAAACATGAAAAATAGTAATGCAAACACATCAAACACATAAGAACACCAAATTTATGAGGAAAACCCAAGAAGGGAAAAACTATAATGATGATTAGCTCACAATATAAAGTAATAGCAACACTGAATACAATGGGCTCACTGCCCAAAAGAAGGAATAGCTCACTGCCAAAGGACTCACTATTCGAAAGAAAGAAGATAGAAGAAGGGTTGGCTCACTATCAATATAAAATACAAACAATGCATCTCTCTTATGTTGAAGAGATATAGTTTCATTGAAGCACAAACAACTCATTCAATAGACTAAAATGTAGACTCCTTCTACTGACTGCATATGGGAGTCATAGGCATCAAAGCTCACACTCAAATCACCACACTTGATCACTTTCACATCTTTTGCATCACACACATGCTCTCTCTCTACTCAATCCACACAACTCACCTTATATTTATACTATTTGCAACCTAAAATAATCTCAATTAGGTCAGCCTTAAGGAAATGTATGCACCTCAACTGTGCAACATCAAATAGGTTGGCACTAAACACTTCCACAGTGTAAAGAAGTGAAGGAAGGCCATGAAACAACTTAAATAGGACCCAAATCTACATTGAAATGCTTCTCAACACTTCCACAAACAACAATCATCCACTACAATTAGTGCTAGCATGCCAAGTCGACCAAACCTATACTAACACTAACAATCAACCACAAGCACGCCTCTCTAGGTCTAGAAACATCTCATGGACCATACAATAACATTCCAAAACATCTCAAAATATTCCACATCATTGAAATATTCATCACTACTATGACAACCACCTAAAACTTAAGAACACCTTTATTTTGTGCAACCAAACACAATGGCATAAACATCCAACACACCAAACAACCTAGAGAAGCACCACAACACCTAAAAATTCAAGGGAAGGTAGATTTAGAATATATAAGCACATTCTAAAATCCACAATACATGAACCTTCACTGTGGAGAAATGTGGGGAAATATCATCTCTCCCAGACACCCTATTTCACCAGATAGACATACTATCAATCACATCTTCCACTACATAACAATCCAAAACCTAAAACTCTGGATATAGAACCTCTAAACCCCTATAATCATCATATCTAAACCATGTAGGCATATCTTCAGCCATGAAGAAATGCAGAGCAGAACACCGAACACTACTATATCACACTAAACTCTCTTTTATTCAAATTTTCTCAAAATCACTTGGAAAAGTGAACCAACTGCATCAACAACACTAATAACATCTATGCAACACATTTGCAACATCTCTCATCAACTATAGCACATCCAACTATCTCTCCAGGCAAAAATTTTGCAACTATACTAAAGTAAGGCATCAATGACAACACCAACAACATTGAGTTGACATCAATACCAACAACTCCAGGCTTCCAACAACTCCAATGTTAGGGGTTGACATCATCAACACCAAAAAACTTCCAACACTCTCTTCATACAAGGGGTTAAAATCAATGACAACACCCAAACAACTCACAAATAACTCAAGCTTACAACAATCTCCCCATTTGTCATTGATGGCAACACCAACTTTCTAAAAAATAAACAATAACAAAAGAAACCAACAACAACTCTGTAATAGGAATTACTCCCCCTGATCGGAGTAACTCTCACTCTTCATATTCTCATTCTCTTTCTCCCAAACACTCTCTCCCTCTATGGTCTTCAAACCATATTCTCTTCTACACTATGGTTTTTCAACCTTCTCCCCCTTTGACACAAATGTAAAAGGGCCATAGACTCATCCAACTTTCTTTCCTATATTGAACTCTTTTTCTCTCAACTTTGACAACAATCAAAGGGAAACACCTAAACCTTTCACACATCATTTGCATAGGATTTTTCTTTTCTATTTTCGTTTTTGATATCTACATACACCACTTGCAACACCAACAAGCAATTGCACTTCATTGCACTTACTTTTCTACACTCTCCCCCTTAAGGGAACAAAATATGCTCCATATGACTTCACCAACCAACAATAGTACTACCTACTCCCCTAAGAGGTAACCTTCATTAGTCTGGAACAAAAAATAATAAATCTTGAATTACTCCATCAGACTGATGCACACTCTTATGCATCTAGCTAAAAGGAGGGGAAATAACCCCTAACTTCTGTCAGAGATACTCAAATGTATCTTTAGGAAGAGCCTTCATGAAAATATCTACAACTTGATCCTTTGTAGGGATATACTCTAGCTTCACCTCATTTTCTGCAACCTTCTCTCTCAAGAAGTGATACTGGATTGAGATATGCTTTGTCCTTGAATGCATCACTAGATTCTTTGATATATTTATAGCACTTGTATTATCATGCAAGATAGAAATAGGTTCATTATATGAAAATCTGATATCCTTCAATTTTTTCTTCATCCACAACACCTATGTGTAGCAAGATGCTATTGCAATATGCTCTACCTCTACAGTAGATAATGGCATTGAATCCTGCTTCTTACTCAACCATGAAACCAATCTGCTTCCAAGAAATAAAAAACCTCCACTTGTGCTTCTTTCCACACAACCTGCCCAATCTACATCTGTATAGGCACTTAAAGAGAAATCAACATCCTTTGGATACCATAGACCATAGCTCAGAGTGTCCTGCAAATATCTAAATATCATCTTTATTGTTGCCACATGTGATTCTCTAGGATCTTCTTGAAATATGGCCACAAGAAAAATTGCATGCATGATATCTAGTTTGGTAGCAGTTAGAAATAGTAGTCCACTAATCATTGATCTATACTTTCTTTGATCAGTCTTATGTGATTCATCATTCTTTCTCAACTTGCAACCAATAACCATAGGAGTACATACCAGTTTAAAGCCTTCCATTCCAAACTTCTTCAACATTTCCTTAATATACTTTGACTGTGAAATAAATATTCATTTTTCTATCTAACTAATTTATAGCCCGAGGAAGAAATTCATCTCCCCAAACATAGACATCTCAAACTATTTTTGCGTCTGTTCTGTAAATTTCTTACACACATCTTCATTTCCTCCAAAGATTATGTCATCAACATACACTACCACAATTAAGATTTGTTCTCCTTCAACTTTGAAATACAAATTTCCATCTACACTACCTTTATTGAATCCTTGTTGCAACAAGTGCCTATCTAGTCTTGCATACCAAGCTCTGGGACCTTGCTTGAGACCATACAATATCTTCTTCAATATGCAAACCATATTAGGATTGTCTAATATCTGAAATCCTTTCAGTTGTTCAATGTATACCTCTTCTTCCAACTTGCCATTCAAGAATGCATACTTCACATCCATCTGATAAACCTTGAAGTCCTTATGTGCTACAAAGGTCAAAAACATCCTAATGGCCTTCATTCTTGCCATCGAAGCAAATGTCTCCTCAAAATCTATTCCTTTCACTTGTGAGTAGCCCTTACACACAAGTCTAGTGTTATTTTTGACAACTTCTCCATTCTCATTAAACTTGTTCTAGAATACACATTTAGTTCCTATTACATTTTTTTGTTGGTCTTGGGACTAATTCCCAAGTTCGATTCTTCTTAATTTGCATCTCATCCTTACATGCTTCAATCACTGTCTTAGGTTCTACTTTGGAAAGTAGACACAAATTTACTTGTTCTTTTGTCATAGCAGCTTTTCTTCTTCTCAACACACCTCTTCTCTAATGACCAATAATCTAATATTCAGAATGATTCCTATGCACATACTAGGGAGTCTTAGGAATCCTTTCCAGAGCTTCTTCCTCTTCAACCTGCATCTCCTTAAATTCCTTTTCTTCTTCTTTTCCTTCTTCTCTACAAGAGGATTCATTGGATTCATATCCTTCTATCAGTACTGAGCTTTTATGTGACCCTCATCTACTTTGACAATTGCACTTTCAACTATCTTCTTCAGCGTTTTGTTGTAGAACCGGTAAGCCTTGCTTCTTGTATAATATCCAAGGAACATTCCTTCATTTGACCTTGCATCAAACTTTCCCAAGATTTCCAAAAACTCTGAAATATTTGACAGTAGGAGTTCTTATATACCATAGCTCATAGGGAGTCTTTGAACTATTTACTCTTTCTTGTACTCTATTGAGTATATATACTATAGTGTGAATAGCTTTTCTCCAATAGAAATCTAGTAGATTTGCTTCCTTCATCATTGTCCTTGTTGCTTCCTGAATTGTCCTATTATTTCTCTCCACCACTCCGTTCTACTGAGGAGTCCTAGGAGCTGACAAATGCCTCTTTATCCCATGATCTTCACAAAAAATGTTAAACTCGTTGGAGGTGAACTCTCCACCTCTGTCAAATCTTAAGCACTTGTTTTCATATCCATTTCATTCTCAACCATAACCTTAAATGCTTTAAATTTGTCTAGAGCTTTTGATTTTTCTCTAAGAAAAGTTACCCAAGTCATTCTAGAGTAATCATCAATTAACAACATGAAATACCTATCACCTTGAAAGCTTCTTGTTCTTGTAGGTCCACCTAGGTTTGTATGCACCAATTCCAAAGGTCCTGTAGTAGAATATTCTTTGATATTGAACCTCTTTATTGTTTTCTTTCCAACCTAACATTCTTTGCAAATTGCATTGATAGGCTTTGTAATTCTTGCCAGATCTCTCACAGATTGAGTAGAGTTGATCCTCACTAGACTATCAAAATTGATGAGACACATTCTTCTATGCTATAGCCAAATTTCATTGATTTGAGTCATAAAGCACTTACCATTAGCGTCTTTGAGATAATAAACATTCCCATCTATCATTTTTCTTACAACAACTAGAGTTCCAAAACTTCCTTTTCTGATTTCACAACCACCATCCTAAAATACAAGATTATATCATTTTCTACACATTTTTCCTACACTCGAAATATTATATCAAAGACCCTTGACATAAAGAACATCATTTGTATTATTCTTTCCATCAAAAATAATTAATCCTTTTCCACATATCTTAGTAGATGTACCATCACCAAGCTTAACAAGACCACCTTCAAACTTATCAAGTTTAACAAACTTACTCTTATCACCTATCATATGATTTGAGCATCCACTATCAATTATCTAGTAATTTTTCTCCTCTCTAGCATGAAAATCAGTCACTATAGTCCCTTTGATGTTGTGACCTATTTCGGGGATAGTTTCCTCCATACATCTTTTAGATTTAGGAGAATTTTTTCCAACATTCAAAGTCATGAACAAGAATTCATCATTTTCACCATCTGGGTAGTCAGATTCATCATCAAATATGCTAGCATCTTCTTTAACATAATAACTTCTCTTGACAGATTTACCTTTGTTATCCTTATATTTGTCATTCAAAGGTTGGACATCTTGAAGCATAATGACCTATCTTTCCATATTTAAAACATTCAATGATAAAACAATAAATTGTGACCTTCAGATAGATATTTGTGAATCATTCACTGACTACCACCAAACTCACCACCCATTCACCACCCAATGGCCTCCATCATCGTTGGCACTGCCCAAGGACTTCCTAGAGGCCACTAGTGCTCTCCCTATAGGCCAAATTGGACCCTTTTTTCAAACTTGAACAACTTTTTCCTTAGTTGTTGGAAATTGGTGAACAAATAGTCAATGGAAAGATGGAGATGAGAAATTTCCATCTACAAAGGTTTTGAGAAGATTTTTTTTCTAGATATTGCAAGTTGACATTGTTTGTTGCATTTTTTCTTCAATGGGCCATAACTTTCACCCCAAAGGTCCATTTTTTGGAAATGAATAAGCATTGGAAAGGTATTGAAGAGCACTACATAACTACAGGGTTATTTTTTCTATATTTTGTATCGGGCTCATTTTGTATCAATTTTTTTTTTTTTCTATTGTAGGCCTTGAAAGCATTGTAATCTAGTAAAAGTCTTGTAATCACATTAATCATGAAGTGTCAACATTGTAATATCTCGGGGGGTGATTTATGAGACTAGTGGAAAGGAGGGGTGTTATTTTTGTGTCTTTTAGTATCATTTGAGGATTGTGTCATGGGTTTTTTTATTCACCCTTCTTTGATAATCCTAGATAAGGATAGTACAAGTCTTGGAAAACATGCATTCTAACCCATCTTAGATAGCTCAAAAATTTTCCTTACCTTTATGGGTTCATACTAGACACGCCTAAAAGGAAAACTATATGGAGTAATAAAATTGATCATATAATAGGATTAATTGGTTCTAGTGTTGATGATGACACTATGTGGGCTATAATGGACATTGATTGTCCTCACACACATTAGAATAAGATTTGGGAGATGTTTGGAGACCCTCATATTTCTCCATTCATAGATGATCCTAATTTAGATTGTCTCATTCCACTTGACGATGCAAATAATATACCCTTTGATGATGATACTTTCAAGGAGCTTAAGTGTTTTGTAGGTCTTAAATGTTCATATGACATAGAGAATTATCTTCTTTCTTCTCCTCCTCATATTGAAATCATATCTACAATACTTGTTGCAACTTCAACTTGTTTAAAGTTTCTTCTTTGAGAGCCTTTAGTGATTCATTGCAACAGGGTCATTTTTGTCTTTTGGATTTAGTTTATTAGGACCAATTTCTACCATACATCTCTTGTTTGTTTGTAGAGTCCCTCATTACAGATCTAGATAACACTATTGAGGATATATGTCTTCTCTTTGAGAACAACTCTTTTGTCCTTGCATTTGTTAATACTTCAAAGTTCAATGTTTCTTATTCAAAAGCTTCTAGTGATTATATATAGTAGGACATACAAAATCTTTTAGATACAAATTTTTGGGATGATCTTTTGACAAGTATTTCAGAATTGTTTATGTAGACATATATTGCACATTTGAGAGACACTATCAATTGCATTCATATTCTCTTTGATGGATTCAATTATTTTTCAATTGTTGTGAGGTAACACTTTGACACTTTTGTTCATTCTCTACATGATCATTCATCACAATTTGGCATGAGTGTGGATACTTTGGATCAACATTTGGAAGAGACATCTTTAGAGGAGGTATTTGAGTCTTTAGATTGTGTTCTACATCAGTCTCTAGAAGATTTTTATTTTTTATATTAGCAATGTGGCCTAGAATTCCTTTTTTTGATTGTGATAGCTTTCAACATCACCATGGGGACACTTGAGCCAAGTTCATAGACTTCATACATTTTGAGCTTTCTTCCTACATATTCCTTTCAAGAATGGGAAGATAGCTTGCATACACCTTTGGTTTGTTTCTTATTAAGAGGAGGAACATTGTTTGACAATTGTGGACCATATTCTACATCTAGTTTTGGGCATCCACCATTGGATCTCTTTAGGGGTTTTCTTAGTCCTTCTACTTAATTTCTTTCTCTATTATGGGGGGCATACTTCTTTTTTGTGGGAGGGGGCTTCTTCTTCTTTGGGGGGATTTTATATGTACATGGGTACCTAACATGACTTCATTCGCTAGGACCCATCATCATCTTTGTACCCACCTAGCTATGCTTAATGGGGGTGTTAGTATAGGTTTTTATTTTCCTATTGGATTAATTTATTTTTCCTTAGTCCTAGATTTTTCTTACACTTTATTAAGCTTTCTTAAGTTAGTAAAGTTGAGTTTAATTATTTAATATCTAGGGGATAAGGTGTTGAGGTGTCACCATCCTAAAAGGGTGGAGCATTTACTAATTTTAGACTACTTGGTGGTCACTCCCTATTGGTTGGATTTGACACATCCATCCTCTCCCTAGTTTTATATAAAATCACTCCCTAGCTTGTATAGTCATACTCATTCATTCATTGTTACATACTTTGGCATGCATGTGCATTGATGTATGTAGCCATTCTATTGTAGCTTTGCTTTGAGATCCTAATGCAATTTTGTCATCTTGACATTTTCATATCTATTAGAATTTTGGGTTTGTAATTGCCTTATTTCATTTACAATTTTATAGCTTATCTCTCCCATAGAAAGATCTTGGTTATTCATCTATTTTAGATTTCTAACATCTTTGAGAGTCTATCTAAATGATATTCTTAAGGACACTACCTATAGAGAGTAAATATTACAAGAGATCAAAGCATTGGATGAGTGAAAGTTAATGGCTTCGTAAAGTTTGTATGCCAACACCAATTAAAGAAAACTTATAATAAAGGCATTGTACACAAATTTTTTCAATTGGTTGATTTGGTCCTTCATGTTGATCTTAAGAATCCCAATAATAACAAAGAATTACAAGGAAATTTCATCCTAATTGGCTTGGACCCTTTGTCATTATATTGAAGCTTGGTACTAGTGCATTTGGTTTATATATTGAATAAAAGATATAGCTAACATCATGAATCTACATACATATAATTGTTGATATCTTCTTTATTATTGTATTACAAGTATTGAGACTCTCTTTTTTGGCCCATTTGCTCCTTTATCTACTTTCCTACTTCATATTGCTATGCTTTCACTTGTTATATATTTTCCTCTATGTGATTCATTGCCACTCTAAATGCTTTCATGATCACATCCATTCTATTATTATCTTTACATGTATTTTTATCCCATGCTTATCCCATATACCATTTGTCATTTTTGTGCCTACATGGTTTATTATAAGACATGATAATTGCTTCATAGTTGGGGGCATCTTCTCACTCCTTGATTTTCTATGTCTACATGATTATTAATTATTAATTATTATTTTCTTGTTACATGATGCTTATTCATGATAGTTATTATATGCTTTATACATATTTTTATAATTTTATCTTGTTAATCTCTCCTACAATTCATCACATCCATCATATGCAACCAATTGAAGAGGGGCATATATCATCACCAACTCTTTTCATGGTTGAGATCTTAGATCGTGCAACTTATGCTAGATAGAGACTTATCACTATCTTTAGACACAATTATATCATTTCACAAAGACACACTCACATCATGTGAACCCTTATCACATTGCCATGTATTGCATGGAGTTTTATTGCATGGCGACATCACATAAGACCTTATTACATTGCCACATTATGTGGAGTTTTAAACATGACTACACCATGCAAACCTTATCGTATTACCACATTATGTGGAGTTTTATCTCATTACCACATTGCATCAAGTTTTATTATATGGTTATATTGCATAGGTTGTTATCATTATCTCACATTACATAGATTTTTCATACCACTTTTCAAATAGGTAAAATTTCCTACTCCCTTTCTTCTCTTCTCAATTTTTTTAGATAATTAAAGTCACTTTTAGTTTGTGCTTGTTTTGATTATGTAGCAACACTACTCATTGCACACATTTTTGTTGTTTATCAAGTTTAGATTGAATTCTCATCCTAATGAAAGTATAAGAAGAATATCACATCCCTTTTGAAGGATCCATATCCTTTGATGAGTGTGTGAATGTTTACTTTTCACTTTTCTTAAGAATGTCCATATACTCTGAAATGCATGCTCATGTGAGATTCAAATGCTCGCCAAAGTGGGGGCAAAATAGAATGGTGAAATCAATATACCCATGCTATTTCTCATTTTGTTTTATGTTTGTCTTGATACAAGGGTCTTAATGCAATAACATATACACAAGTGACATACACTTATGCTAAATTTGATTCATTCATTCAGTTTTCACTCATTTTACATTAATGCCCATACATTAATTCCCTATCTTGAGGTCACTACTTTATTATTTTAGATCATTTTCATGGACTGTGCGTGATTGATCTGCTTCAATCCCAAAGAGTGTGATAATGACCCTTGAAATTCAACTCATCAAATTTAAATTCTAACTGTACTCCACCTCCCCCACATTCCCTACTAGTCATTATTAGTTGATTTAACACACATTTGTGCACTTAAATAAATGAGAAAAATATGCAGGGAATGATCAAAATACTTATCACACACTTCAATTCTAAAGGGTAATAAAGGAATCAAATTTGCATGATCATATAGTCTACCTACATGTTTGTGAATGTTGTCTTCAATCTTTCTCATCACTATTAATTTAGTCCACTAAGGAGTTTGACCTAGGAGAGGGGCCCCTACCTATATAGCTTGGGAGGGGAGGGGGGGCGGTTGGTTCAATAGGTCCAATTTACCCTTTCTCTTCATTGATTGAGTCGAGCCTCATTGATTTGTCAAGATCTTTGATGTTGTCTCTAGATACCACCTTGACTTTTAAGATATCCAATAGACAAAGGGAAACAAATTCTTAGATGCACTTTTTATCAAATTAATTCCTTGCAACTTATATTAACTTTATATATCATATTAGATTGGTAGTCACATGAGATATTCATCGAACCAAGTTAAACAATTTTATGATAGAAACAAATAGTCGTTAAATAAAATCAACATCATTTATCTACCATAGATCCTAAAACTTAATATACCTATCAACTAATTTAATTCCATATTTTTTTTATCCATCCCCTCTATTATCTAAATTAGTTGTTGCTAATTGATTGTATTTATTTAATTAGCTTGCGTAAAAAGGTATATTTAAAACCTTCAAACCCTTGCAAAATTTTGAAAACATGCAACACCAGCTTCTACATCCATATGGCTATGGCCTCGGATGAACAATTGAAAGATGAAATATAGACGATGGTGTGTAAAAACATTTTCACTCGCAGTGGGTTTTGACAAGAACACTGCAATACCATTAAACAACTACTCTCTTGGATTCAGCAGCACAAGTTTGGCATTGGAGGAACACGTTACTAAACAAACACAACATCAAATAAACCTTGAATACAAAAATATCAGAAAACCCTGCGATAAAGAAAATAAATTTAAGACTAGTTTAAACAGTTTGAATGCAACACAAAAACAGCTTGTCATTGCAAACCCCAAAACTTATTTTTCACTCTTGCAGAAATGCGCCGCATTAAAGGCATTGGCTGAAGGCAAGAATATTCACACCCATGTCATCAAAACCGGATTAAGTCATGACGTTTTTTTGTTAAATCACCTGATTCACATGTATGTAAAATGTGGCCTTTTAGAGGATGCACGACATGTGTTTGACAAAATGCTCGAACGAAGTGTCGTGTCTTTTACAAACATGATTGCGGGATATTCTCAGAATGGGAACGCTGAGGAGGCCTTAAATCTCTTTCACCAAATGCAATGCGAAGGTATTTCTGGGAATTGCTTCACTTTCGTAAGCATCATCAAGGCGTGCACCACCATTCGTGCTTTTCAAGTAGGGGAACAGTTCCATGTCCATTTTATTGAAGCAGGACTTGATTCAGATGTAGTTGTAGGGACTGCTCTTGTTGATATGTATGCTAAACGTGGTAGGATTGAGGATGCACGCAATGTGTTTGACAAAATACCCAAACGAAATATACTATCATGGACTGCAATGATCATGGGGTATGCGCAATATGGCCCCCTTGATGAAGCACTTAAACTTTTTGACCAAATTCCTGCAAGAGACTTAGTGTTGTGGAATGCAATGATTGGTGGATTGGTTCAGAATGGGTATAGCGATGAGGCATTGCAACTATTTTATGAAATGCAACGTTCTGGAATGAAAGCAGATAGGATTACCTTTGCCAGTGTTCTCCGAGGATGTGCTAACCTTGCAGTTCTATTGCATGGTAAGCAGGTTCATGCTCATATTGTCAAAAGTGGATTTGAACTAGATGTTGTGGTTGGGAGTGCTCTTGTAGACATGTATGCTAAATGTGGGAGCGTAGAAAATGCAGTAGAAGTGTTTGACAAAATGCCCAGACGAAATGTTGTCTCATGGAGTGCTATGATTTCAGCATGTGCTCAGCATGGGCAAGGAGAGGATTCTCTTCAACTATTTAAGAGAATGCAGGAGGCAGGCATTAAAGCTAACATAATTACCTTTGTTGGTTTGCTTTCTGCCTGCAGTCATGTTGGGTTAGTGGACCAGGGTCGCCGCTATTTTGATTCTATGAAGAAAGAATATGGGCTCATTCCAACAGTAGAGCACTATAGCTGTATGGTTGACCTTCTTGGACGTGCCGGATTCTTGGAAGAGGCAGAGGAGATTATCCATAGGATGCCAATTGAGCCGGATGCAGCTGTTTGGGGAGCCTTGTTGAGTGCCTGCAGAACCCATGGAAACACACGACTTGGAAGGCATGCAGCAGAACAACTTCTGCGGTTGAAAGTACAAGATAGTTCAACTTATGTGCTTTTATCAAATATCTATGCTTCCCTGGGATTGTGGGATGATGTAGCTAATGTGAGAAGATTGATGAAAGATAGGGGATTGAAAAAGCAGCCTGGATGCAGCTGGATTGAGGTTAAGAATAGTATGCATGTGTTTATTTCAGGTGATAATTCTCACCCTCAAATGGATGAGATTTATGCAATGTTAGAGAGACTGACCAGGCAGATGAAGGAAGAAGGATATGCGCCCAACACAAGGGATGTGCTGCTCGATCTGGAAGAATAGTGAAGGGAAACTCTTCTTTGGGATCACAATGAAAAGATGGCAATTGCTTTTGGGATTATTGCAACACCTCTGAGAATACCACCCGAATCTTGAAACCTGCTGTTGTCACACTGCATCAAGTTCATTTCTATGATAGTTGAATCCGAAATTATTTTAAAATACGCTAACTGTTTTCAACATTCCCATGATGAACAGTGATCTTGTGGGAACTATTGGCAATGGCTGAAAGACACATGTCAGATATAGGTTTCTAAAAAGGTATTTCTCAGACCATGGGCAATGTATCACATTTCTAGACAAGATGCAGTTTTTGGCAGTTTGTAAGGCCAACATATATTATGTTTCTCAGATCATGGGCTATGTATTACATTTTGGACAAGAGAATGCAGTTTTTGTCTGTTCGTCAGGCCAACAAATGCATACATATTATACCGATGATGGATAAATTATACAGGACAAATAAAGCCTAAACTATACAGGATCACCAAATTTGTTCTGTTCTAACACTGGCCAGTGGACTACAAATATCTTGACAAGATTTCACTTAATGATCAAGCTTTAAAAATAACTCATAGGGTATGCACAAATATGAATCAATTTAATTTTCAATTTTCTGAATAGAGTGAGATACTTTAAATTAGCTCTGCATTTCATCTTTCCTCTTATGGTTTGTACCTTTTTTTTTGTCAATTCACAGGATAGTCAGATTTGAAGTTCTAAGCCATCAAAACCCCCTAGAGACATGGAGTTCTTCAAAAGATCAACTATATAAAACCTATGTGAATTGTCTGGAAGAATGTTTATAATTCAGTGATTCTTAGAATTTGATCTGAAGAATGTTAACTATATGTTATTTATGATACTATCTTCCTTTTGTAATTTGTGTAAGGTTGTCAGGTTTCCAGTACATGTATGATATAACAAAGGAACCTTTGCAGTATTATAGGAACGAGCAGTTTGCCCAGGGTACGTGTACACAATAATTAGACATTTATTCTTTGTCAGTAATAAGTATAATTTTCATAAGATAAACTATAAAATGTTCTGTATGTGGGATGGATTTTTTGATATATGCAAGGACAAGGAAATAGGATTTCTTGAACTTGTATTGACATTTAAAATACTACATACTCTAAAATTCAGTTGCAAACTTTTTCCTTTCAAGCTGCACCATCATGTTTCTTCTGAGGTGGTAGAAGTTGAGAAACACTACTACATTGGACGTAGGAAATATGATTCAAGTTTCAACATAGGTCTGTTTTATCTATTTTTGATACAGAGGAATCAGTACTAGCTGGGACCCCATTTGTGAGGTCCTAATAATGGGGCTCCTATAACCTTTTGCCAGTTGAGCCACCTTACACATGCAGCAGTTGAAGCTAGGGATTCAAACCTATGATCATTATCCCTGTCTTTCAATGGCTTAACTGTCTGGTCTACACGCTATGGGCAATAAAGGTCTGTTTTACTTTTATAATTTTGTATAGAACTAATAATATATATTTACATTGGATTTACCTCACAAATATTTTTGTGCATTGTCATTGGAACAAGGATCAAATAACGATGCTTAATAATCCTTCATACACTGCTTGCAGGTTGGATATTGTATAGGGAACATGAATGAGTTGATCCAAAATAAATGTTAATATTATTGTACCAATTGTTCCCATGTTATTCTCAATTTGTGGAAACTAATCATGCTATATGTCTCACGATAACTCTGGGAAGTAGGACTAGCTTATTGTGGGAAATCATTTTTGACTTTTCCTTCAAAAATAATTATGGTAGCTGTTTAGACAGAAAGCATTTCCTTTATAAGGTGCTTGGAAGCCTGTTAGCTTCCACATGTATACGAGAGATTCAAATCAGCTAAAAAGGTTGTATTTTTCAACTTTGCAAGCCTAGAATGCATGGAGAAATGAGACATGTACCTTTACTGCTATGAAACATGTCTGCTGACACCGGGTTTTACGTATATAGTATGGGTAAATTTATTATGGTTTCTGTTTCTTGATCTGATTTCTCCCTTAGTTTGAATTTCATCCAATTTATTGTGGAATAATGCATTCTTAGAGAATAGGATATGTTACTTCTATGTAACCATATAAGCTTAATTATTTTTAATTAGATGGTCTTGTGTAAATGTTTTTTTAAATTTCTCAGAGGGAGCTATGGAACCTTGGTTGGATTTAAACAGCTTTATTGGAGGTAAGAGTCCTCTATATTTAAATACTTTGGGGATCTAAGCCTGCTGGGATTTTAACCTGGGCCTTTTGCCTGGTGACGCCCAATCTGAACGAGTCAACCAAAACCAATGGGCTACCATGGCATCAGGCAAATTCACCGCCAACAATTCACCGTGGGAAAATTCACCGCCATGACAAATTCACCTCAAGGAAAATTCACCACCAGCAATTCACTGCCACGGAAAATTAATTGCAAACTCACCGCCGGAAAATTCACTGCCAACAATTCACCGCAGGAAAATTCACCGCCATGACAAATTCACCTCAAGGAAAATTCACCACCAGCAATTCACCGCCACAGAAAGTTTGCGATTAATTTCCCGTGGCGGTGAATTTTCCGGCGGTGAATTGTTGGCGGTGAATTTTCCGGCAGTGAATTGCTGGTGGTGAATTTTCCTAGAGCCGGGCTACCATATAATCTTAAGTGTTATTAGTTGTTTGTTCAGTTAATATTTTGATATTGGAATCAAGCAAACTAGTTCGGTCTGAATAGAGCTTTTATTGAAGTCATTGATGTGTGTTTTTAGCTATGAAAAATAGTATAGTAGACATTAGACACTGCCCAAAAATTTAGATGCTAACTATATATCTGTTTACAGATAAACTAACCAACAGAAGCCTCTTTGAGAGTATACGATACTAGATCAAAACTGAGAAACTCTAGTAAATGATGTAATGTTTGGAATTTCATAAGATGTATAAATATATCGTTGAATGCTTTTTCTCATTTACAGGTTGCTCAGTTCAAAGGTTAGCCATCAAAAATCCCTAGAGTCTGAGTTATTTTTGTTAGAGTTCCATCTGTTTTGCTCTAAAGTTGGTTTTTTTCAGCAGCACAGCAGTACATTGAAGTTTCCCCTCTGTAGAGAAGCATACCCAACAACAGCCTTGGTCTATGTGCAAGTGGGAAGGCACAGTCAAAAGCAGCATCAGCATGGTGCAGCAGTGTTGGCAGTTGTTCTCCTTAAGCAGGGTGCACTGACCAAATTCAGCACAACACTCAGCAGATTAGCTTTTCTTATATTTAGCTGGGTACATTTTTCTTCAGTTTTTTAGCATACTGTTTGCTTTTCTTATTTTTAGATCGGGTTCTAATTCTGTCAATTAGCTGCTGTTCGTATTTTAGAACAAGGTACTTTTCTGCTTTCATTTTTATAAGGTTTAGGATTTCTCTTCTCCTAGACTAGGCACACCACTGAGATGGGGTATTCGTCATTGTAAACCCTAGAGATCTTTTGCTGCATAAAACAGACCTAGGGCGCACTATTGAGAAAGAGAGAGAAAAGTAGAGTTTTGAGCTAATGCAGTCCAATCCTTCTTTTAATTTTTATAGAATATAGATGCAGTATTGATGGTTCAAATATCTGAGTATTTGCTGTTCAATTTACCAGCAGTATGTTTTTATAGATTAGCATACTTACTTTGTGTTTTGATTGGAGTTTTTCATTTTAAGCTACTTTGCTTGCTAGGATTAATTTTCTGAGTGCAGAATTTTCTTACCATTGGTTGAAAATGTGATAGTGTATTAGAGCATGTAATCTGAATCATAGTTACAAGACTCGGACTCGCCTCGGACTCGGCAAGCTGATTTTTGACTCGGACTCGGACTCGGCGCCAAGACTCGGCAAAGACTCGGCAAAGACTCGGCAAATAGAAAAACCCAAGAAATTCAGAGATTTTTAAGGATTTAAAGCTTGTTTCATGCACCCTTTAGTAAATAAACCTTAAATACACAATAACATCATGAAATAGAAACTACTATGATCCTATACACAAACATCTATCGATCACATAAGTATAAACGCAAATTTTAGCTGAAGGAAATAAGTAATTACTTAATACTTAATAGTTAATAACAATAACAGTAGTAAGAGTTTAAAGTTTAAAGTTAAACAGTTAGAACTTAGATATATAAATGTTGTGAAATGTATACAATACTCATGGAATATGAAATCCATGGCATCAAAAGTTCCAAACATATAATAAAAGTAAAACAAAAGCTATAAGTCTATGGCTCAGAGGAGCCTGCATCACTAAGGCTCTAAACTTTAGTCCTCTTGCGTAGACGTCTAAGAGAGGTCCTAGATGATGTTGCAGCCATCATCTCTGCCTGTGTCTCAGTGTCAGACTCAGAGGCACCCAAACCAGCATCCAAGGTGTCTCCTCGTGCTCTATCCTCCTCCTCTGCCATGGCTATTGCCTCTGCCTCTCGATCTGCCTGGTCGACCCAATCAAGGTCCTCATCGGTAAAAACAGGATCCTCGACCTCAGTGATCCAATCTGACTGTGGATCAACCTCCTCCAACGTGATGGGTGACAAGTCAGTGCCCAATATCTGTCTATGGCGAAGGCGCAGGTTGTAATGAACATAAACAAGATCATTCAACCTCTGCACTGACAACCTATTGCGCTTCTTGGAGTGTATGTGCTCAAACATACTCCAATTGCGCTCACAACCCGAGGCACTGCATGGTTGGCTCAACACTCGAATCGCAATCCTCTGAAGATTTGGTACTTTAGCACCAAATCTCTCCCACCATGCATCTGAGATGAGAAAAAGAAAAAAAATAAATCTCATTGTGAAATGTGAATATTTAATTATAATATGAACATTGAATATAAAAGATTGAAAAGTGGTAATTTTTAAACTACTATTATGCCCTTAATAAATTTTTACCTGGCTGCAATGTCGATCGAGTATCTTTGCATATATCTCTTGCAAAGAGATCTCCTTGTGCAAGTCTGAAAATCTCTATCTCAGCAACAATTTGGGCTCCAACGTGAGAATCAGACATCCGCTCAATGACTGTGTAGAGCCCACTCAAAACCTCCTCATCTGCCTTGAATTCTTTGCAAAATTGGAATGTCGGATTGAGAAAATATGCTGCTGCGTGTAGGGGCTTGTGAAGCTGGAGGTGCCATCGTCTATCGATGATCTCCCAAATGGGGCGATACTTACTATCAATTCCCCCATAAATGGATCTAATGGCCTCTTTGGCCCTATCCATGCCCTCGTATATGTAGCCCATTGCGGGCTTTTCCCCATCAGCAACTCGTAATAGAACCACTAAGGGCTCTGTGACCTGCAATTATTATGAAACATTGACATAAGTAAGAGTTAACAAAAAAAAGCAAATAAAATAAAAACAAGAATGAAAATAATAAAATATAATGTAGAATTACTAAACTAATTACTTATTAGTTATTAACTTATTACATTTACCTTGACAATCTCCTTAGTAGGCACCCAAAAGCCCTGCTCATCAAAAATCCAACCTGACGCACTTATCCCTGCATTTGTCTTAGAATATGTTGAGGAAGCCCACTCCTCACTAACAAACATCCGCCTCAAAGCTCCCTTTGACTGCAGTAAGGATTGTAGAGTGATGAAGTTGGTAGCAAAGCGTGTTATCCCAGGGCGAGCCAACTCCTTTTGCCCCGTGTATTGCCTCATAAGGTTGAGGACCCATGTGTGATTATATATGTACTTACAAATATTCCTTGCGGTCTCTACACATGCTTTGATCCAGTCAAGCTTGCCAAGATCCTCCAATATGAGGTCAAGGCAATGAGCGGCACAAGGTGTCCAAAATAATGATGGGTGCCTATCCATCAATAGTCTACCTGCAGCAACATAATTTGCTGCATTATCCGTCACTATTTGCACCACATTCTCCTCCCCTACCTCAGCCAAGACACCCTCCAAAGCCTCACAAAGGAATTCAGCATTTTTGGAGTTGCCGGATGCATCAATAGATTTAATGAACATGGTACCACCTGAAAAAGAAACAAAATAAATGATTCAATTAAATATAAATTTAAAATCTTGATTGTTAATCACTAAAGCAATGCATTTTAGGAAGTAAAATATTTACCCGAGGAAGAAACAAGAAAGTTGAGCAATGTCCTATTTCTTCTATCGGTCCAACCATCAGTCATGATGGTGCAACCCTTCCTCCTCCAAATTTCTCGCTGCTCCTCTATTCTGACTTTCACATCAGCCACTTTTTGGGACAAAATGGGGCCTTTTATCTCTTCATCATTAGGGGCTTTGAACCCCGCCCCACAAACAGTAACTGCATCAATCATATTTTGCCAATATGGAGACCTAACACAAATAAATTAAATTTAGTAATTACTAATTAGTATTGAAAAATGTATAATTTCAATTTGAATTCAACATAGCTCTAAAAATAAAATTCAAGAGATAAAGAATCAACTATCAAGCAACAAGCTATATATTTTAAAACAAAACAAAAGAAGAATTACCTGGCTGCATGAAATGGAATGTCGCAATAAAACCAGAAGTCTCCAATTGCAGCTTTGGCTGCATCATGTTTATCCTTGTTCCAACCCATGCTCTCAAGAGACGGTTGGGAACCCGGAGTAGTGCGTGGCAAAATATATGAATCCAGCCTAGATCCACGAACTCTGGGCCCAATGCTAAGTTTGCTAACGCTACCACTGCCACTACCACTACCAACAACTGAAGGTGAAGACCTTGGAGGAATTTTAGGCATGGAAGAACTCGAATCTCCAACTCCACGCATGGCTGCCATCTCATCTTTTTGCTTCTTTTTTAACTCTTTTTGTTGCTCAAAGGTTTCCAATTGCACTTGCACTTCACGCATTACCTCAATAGGGACCTTTGTGCAAGGATTAGCATCTCGGCACGGTATACATGCAAGGTGGTATTTCAATCTATTAATGCCACCCCCAAGAAAAAGAGTTTCACAATGTAAACATTGTATTTCTCCTTTTTTTTGCCCAGGGGTAATAATGGCATGTTTCCAACAAGGATCTCTTTTACCTTGAGACATGGTGAAATTGAATATGATGGAGACAATTTATAGATATATATCATAAACAATGCTGCAATAACACATAAATTTTAAAAAATTAGCATTCAAAGTATAATTTATAATAAAACTAAAAAACCTAGGGTTTGCAAGTTTGCAACTATAAAACTATTTTTTTTTTTGCAAGAATGCCTAGGGTTTGTTCAACAAAAAACTTAAAGTCTTAAACACACACACCTAGGGTTTGTATTTATTTGTAACTTGTTCTTTGTTCACTAAAACAAAATAGAAAAAACAAAGAAGAAAAAAAGAATAGAAAATGAAGTTTTGGTTAAAAAAAACAAAAAAACCTTCAAAACTCAAACATACCTCTTCAATCTTCTTTTAAATCAATGGAAATCTCTTTCCAATCCCTTGTAGACTCCTCTAGATGCAGCAAAATCACCTACGAACCTGCACAAATGCGATTCAATAAGCATTTGGTGCTCAATCTCTTTGCTGATTTTCCTTCAATGCAAATGTTTTTTGGCTCTCTTCTCTCTTTTTTCTCTCTTACTTGCTTGAAAATGAAATGAAGTGCCTTTTGGAGGAATAGAGGCAAGTATAAAAACAAAAAGAAAACAAAAATGAAACTTTAAAATGTGTTTTTTTTAACACACATGCCCACAAACTGACGGCTGAGTCTTTGGCTTGGGACTCGGCGAGTCTGGCGAGTACTCGGAAGCCGAGTCCCAAAGACTCGCCTAGCCTCACTCGCCTCGGGACTCGCCAAGACTCGCCGAGTCTAGGCGAGTCTTGTAACACTGATCTGAATTCTCCAAATCTGTTTATGGAGTGTGCTGCTAACTATGGGAGGGAGCTGATGAGGATTTCAGTAGGTGTGATGTCCTAGGCTTCAGTGATTGAAGTGATCCCGACTTGTGAGAGGTTGTAGAGTGGGATGCCTTAAGTGCTCCAATGATTAGAGTGTTGATTCACAACTGTGATAGGGTAAGTGCAAGGAAATGGGAGCGATCTGAAGTGGCTACTTTTTTCTTGAAATCAGCAGAACCTCAACTTTCATGAGTAATTCAAGATGCCTATGCTCAAAATTTGAAGATGTAACAAGAACAAAAGTTCTAGTGTTTGGAATGTAGTTTCTTAATTACTAAGTTCTTAAAAAAGTGAAGACACCCTTCTAGATCACTAGAGGAATGCTCTTTGCATGGTTGCTAGAGTGTCGGCCTCCTTGTCAACTCGTGCTACACCTCCAACCAGGGCAACAAAATGGCCTCTCAATCTCTTCTTGGCATTGCTCTTGTGGCCAGCAAAGAGGCTTTACTCTGTTCTAGCTGGGCCTCTTCATGTGGTTGCCATGTTGGTTGGTCATTTACCTGCCTACTGCTTTCCACTATCCTCTCTAAATCCCCCTTGATGATCAAGGCAAAATTCCTCATTTAGCACTTGTGATTTCCCCACAGTTAAATGCTCAACCAGGTGTGTCAAATCAACAACAACTAGATTAGCAACAATATAAGGGATTGGAGGTGGGAAAAGACACCACGGTCACTACTTGGGAACTTGTGGATGAAAGCAAAGACTTGCCAATAGAGGGTTGGGAAACCCTAATGATAGGCACCTGCCTCCTATTGCTAGCTTTATAGCTCTTGCTGCTTAATTTAAGTTCTAATTATTTTTTGGTATAAACTTGTGACTTAGACAACTGTTTCCTTTTTGGGACTGTTGTTTAGTGGTTGTTTCCTTTTAGGGGCCCTTGATGCTTCATTTCTTCGCTAGGCTGGTTTGGATGGCTTTTGGGGTATACATACATACATATGTGTGTACGTATGTATTTACGTACATACATATGTACGCACATACTTATGTACGTACGTACATACATACATACATACATACATACATACTTAGTTTTCAAAGTGGACACATCCTAAAAAATGAAACATTGAGCATAATCCAATATTAAATTATGTTTTTCAATGTGTAGAGATGAAGGTGAAAATGCAATTTTTTTCAAATTTGGATGAGCATATAAAAGTTACATAGAAAAAACAATACATATGTGATTGAAGCATATGAAGACATCACTAAAAGTAAATAAAAATTAATACCTTAATATTTTAACTATAGAAAAAATTGTATGGTTAAAAAGCTAAGAAGTAGATTGTTGCACATAAAGCTAATGAGGAAG
>VDFB02080257.1:0-20266 GCA_007258455.2 Sequoia sempervirens
CAAAGGTGAAATCATCTTGGTGGAACGATATTGATTATTGCAAATTTCACAAAAGTAAGGGCATAAAACAAATGACTATATGCAATTAAAACATTTGATACAAGACTTGATCGAAGCAAAGAAGGTTTTTGTCGAAGGATATCAAACAAATAACAATCATAGTGTGTTTACAAATCCATTACCCAATTACGAAAAAGGAGAATCTTCTTCAAACGGTAAAGGAAAAAGTATAAACTATCTCTATGACACCACCATTCTTTGCATTTCTGAGGTTGAGAAAAATAATGACATTGATAATCAAATAGATGAAATAACCATCAATGACATCGAATCCCTAAGTATGATACCAAGCACAAACACATCTGACAATCAAATCAATGTCCTAAATATCAGGGAAACGCAAGACCATCAACTAGTTAATGTAACAACAAGGGGGCAGTCCAAAGTGATACTAAAAGGACTTTCATCTAAAAATGCTAACCCCCCTTTACATCAATACAACATTGTGGATCAATTACAAAAGATACCCGCACAGATATCCATACTAGAACTTCTCAAAATTTCACCATCACATAAAGAAGTTCTGGAACATGCTCTAGTGGCTACTACGGTACCCAATAATTTGGATGTCTATCAATTTCAAGCTATGGTGGGACATCTGACCACACCTCATTGTCTGTCACTCTCTAAACAAGATGATGTGTCACTAAATCACCCACATAATGTGGCCTTACATATAGAGGTTTTAATCCATAAACACCATGTCAAGTGTGTCTTAATAGATGGTGGATCTGGATTAAATATTTGTACTTTAAAACTAATTCATGCACTAGGCTATTTCGACAATGTCATTGATGCCAGAAGGAAGATAACAAGAAAATCATATGATGAAGAGGAAATGTCTTCCAAATGGATGATTGTATTACCAATTCAAGTAGGACCGATTGTCAAAAACATAGCATGCGAAGTGTTAGACAAGGAGCTAACATATAACATACTATTGGGTTGTCCATGAATCCATGAAATGCAAGCAGTTCCTTCGACATATCATCAATATTTGAAATTTTTGGTCAATGGACAAGAGGTCACTATATCCGTTGACAACAATAATCCACATAATTGCAACATGTTAAAATCAAATCAAGACACTCTAGTATCCCACAACAAAGAAGTCAACACTTCCACTTCATCCAATGGTGAAAGGAAACCCAATTTTATATCCAAATGGGTTGAGAAGGACCAGGAAAAGGAAAAAATTGTTGCTGACTCAACTTTATCAAACAATAAAGGTCCCATGAATGATCTATAACAACAATTTTTAGACAAGATCTAGTTGAAGGAAAAAATCTTAGGAGAATATTCCCTTGAGCAATCTTTGTGTCTATCACAATTGCTACCATCACCAAAATCATATGGAAAGCCCACATCAAACACACCATGTTCATCACAACCTATCATAACTTTGAATGAAAGATTTGTAAAAGTAGGTACCCTCGAGGATGAATCAGAAGACAAAGCCATTCTCAATTGGCTATACAAGGATGAAGAAGCCTCAACATCAGAAAGTATCAACATTAAAACAGATCAATATGGAAAAGGGAAGGCTATCTTAGTAAAAATGGGCTATGAAGGCCAAGGACCAATTGGAAAGAGAAAGGATGGTATTATAGAACCTATTCAACCCCTAACATTGTAGCCTAAAGACAAAACATGATTAGGCTATACAGGGGAATCAAAGGAAGAACTCAGAGAGTGGTAGAAAGGATTCTTCAAATGAGAGATGGTTCAGACATACATTCCAATGAGTATGAATGGGATCATTTATCTAACACATCATACACTAACAAACAAATTGATGTAATCCATATACACCCTTATGAGAGGAGGGAAAAAGTTTAGGAAATAGACCATTTGTAATGGGATCAACAAATATTGATGATTCAAGTGAGGACAAACAGACATCGAGTGAGACAGATGACTTGGAGGTGAGTACTATTATAGACCTCGACCTTCCTATTGGCAACTTTGACCACTTGGCCATCAGAACACTTACAACCATCAACCTTATTCAACCTGATGACTTATTACCCTTGAGGCATCTTGAACTTATTGATTGGGAACCCACCGAACCTATTCACATACCAGTCTTTTCAAATGATGATGCCATCATAAAATATCTTTGCAGTGAAAAAAAAGATACAAGTTCTATCCATAATACCCATAATGATACTTCAAAATAGGAGGATTCCAAATCTCCCAGTTGCAAAAATGACAACAGGAAAAATAGATCTAATAGTGAAAACCTTTCTGATGCAGCATTAGATCTTGAAAAAGAAAAAATAAAGAATGTATCTAACAGTGAAAACCTTTTTGAGGCACTAAATGATGGAAGATTTGAAAATCTTCTAGAGCATTACCATGACAGATCATCAGTAGTAGTAGACACAACACAGTTTATAAATCTGGGAACAACTAAAAAGGAAAAGATTCTACATCTGGAAACATCTATGATAGAACAGGAAAAGCCCACATTCACCAAATTCTTTGAAGAGAAACATATCAATTTTTCTTCGTCTTATTCTGACATGCCAAGATTGGATTTGGATCTCCTAATGCATCATCTATCTCTACCAACCGGAATCAAACTAGTCAAGCAAAAATTGGGAAAAATGCATCCCCACATCGCCTTGATGGTAAAAGATGAGTTGAAGAAGTTGTTGGATGTAGGATTTATTCAGTCCATCGATTATGCAGAATGGATGTCAAATATTGTGCCTCTATCTAAACCTAATAATAGCATCAGAATATGCACAGATTTTAGAGATCTAAACAAGGCATGTCCAAAGGATGATTTTCCTTCACCAAACATTGAAATCGTTGTCAATTTAATAATGAGACATGCCATGTTGTCTTTAATGGATGGCTTCTCAGGGTATAACCAAATAAAAATAGCACCTGGAGATTAGGAAAAGACAACATTCACTTGTCCTTGGGGTACATTCTTTTGGAATTTCATGCCCTTCGGGTTGAAAAATGCAGGTGCAACATATCAATGGGCGATGACCACTAATTTTCATGATATGATGCATACTTTCATGGAAGATTATTTGGATGACATCTTAGCAAAATCATACACCAAAGAAGGACATCTGGAAATCCTTGACAAAATCTTTACTGGATTGGAAAAGTTTAATGTCAGATTGAACCCAAAGAAATGTGTGTTCAAGGTAACATCAACAAATCTCCTTGGTTACATAGTGTTAGAGGAAGGAATTGAAGTGGATCTGGTGAAGGTCAAAGCAATAATGGAGATGTCGCCACCTAAAAACATTAGTCAATTACGGTCCCTACAAGGAAAGTTACAATCCATTAGGGGATTTATCTCCCAACTGGCAGACAAAAGTCACCCATTTAATCATCTACTTCATAAGAATGTTTCATTAAAGTGGGATCATCAATGTGAAACAACTTTTAACTAGATAAAGAAATATTTGATGTCGCCTCCAATACTCATGCCACTTGCAACAAAGAAACCATTGTTACTCTATATCGCAACAATAGAATTTCTTTAGGATCTCTCTTAGCACAAGAATATTTTGAGGGAAGGGAACAAGCTATTTACTAATTAGCAGGACTCTTAACGGTTGTGAAATAAATTACACATTCATAGAAAAACCTTGTTTGGTAGTGGTATTTGCAATCCAGCAATTGCAACACTACATGTTGGCTCATACAGTCTAAGTCATTGCAAAAATAGACCCATTAAAATATCTACTCAGCAAAGTAGCTCTAACAAGGAGACTAGCAAAATGGGTCATTATCTTAAGTGAGTTTGACATCTAGTATGTAGACTAGAAAGCCATCAAAGGATAGGTGATAGTTGATCAATTAGTTGAAGCTCCGTTACAGGATAATCATCCAATGAACATTGAATTTCTGGATGCAGACATTCTCAATATTACCAAACAACAATGGAGACTTTATTTTGATGGATCATACACACAAAGAGGGTCTAGTGTGGGAATTATATTTGTTACACCACAGGGACAAACCATCCCAAGGTCATATAGACTAATGTTTCCATATACCAATAATGTGGCTAAGTATGAGGCATTGATTATCAACATCAAAGTGGCTATTGAATGGAACATCACATAAATACAAGTGTATGGGGACTCGTAGCTTGTCATCTATCAAGTAAATGGTGAGTATCAAACAAAGGATGAAAAAATCATGCCATATAAGAAAATGATAGATGATCTTAAAAAGTACTTCATTGACATCAAGTTCGAGAAAATACCAAGGGCAGAGAACAAAGCTATGGATGTCATGGTGACAATTGCTTCCATCTTGCAATTACCATAAAAGCAAGGTCGTTATGAGTTTATAGTGGAACAAGTATCCAACCCTACCCACGACAATCCTAATTCACAGACCATATGCCAAATAATCGATATTCAAACCTCACTCTATGAAGAGATCTATACTTACCTCAAGGATAATGTCCTTCCTCCTGATCTTTCTAGAAACCAAAAGCATAACTTTATCCGTCAATCCACGTGACATCATTGATTGCTGACATCATATACCGTCGAGGTCTAGATGGTACTCTTCTTTAGTGTCTAGAACATCATGAATCTAAAGTGTCCTTATGTGAAGTCCATGAAGGTATTTGTGGAACCAATTCAAGTGGGATAACCCTAGCTAAGAAACTCCTTCGTTTAGGATATTACTAGTCAAATATGGAGGAGTCTTATCAATTTGTTAAAAAGTGTTAGAAATGGTAGATTCATGGTAATCTAATCCATGCACCATCACAGGAGTTGCAACCCTTCACATCAACATGGCCCTTTTGTCAGTGGGGATTGGACCTGATAGGAAAAATAAATCCATCTTCATCCAATGGACACAAGTTCATCATCACAACAATAGAGTACTTTACAAAATGGATAGAAGAGGTACCTTTAATAACTGTCACTGGCAAATAGATTTCATCTTTCATACTCAACTACCTAATTTGTCGGTATGGTGTACCTCAATCCACAGGATAATGGTAAGGCCTTTTAAGAACCAAGATGTCCAAATTATGTAGAAATATTTCATATCAAAATCATTTCTCAACATTGTATTGCTATCCTCGAGGAAATGGCCAAATGCAGAGGCCTCAAACAAGACAATTCTAAAAATACTAAAAGAAATGGTTAGCGATGTTGGACATGATTGACATGTTCAACTCAATCCTTCATTATGGGCCTACAAAGGCTAGCATCGAACACTTGTGGGGAGCAACACAATATGCCTTGGGATATGGATCAGAGGCTATATTACCCATCGAGGTAGAAATACCATCACTTTGAATCTCACTAAAGGGTATCATTACAGATGAGGATTATAGAGTCTCTAGACTACAGGAACTAGAATTGTTGGATGAACATCATCAAAAAGCTACAAATAATTTGAAGGCATACCAATAAAGAATGTCAAGGAGCTATAATCACAGGGTAAAACCTAGAGTCTTTCAAGTTGGAGACTTGGTCCTAAAGGAAAACCCTAGAAATTAGTAGGAAAGGGAAAGGAAAGGGAAGTTTGAACCTAAATGGCTAGGTCCCTTTGTCATTATATTAGTTTACTGATTAGGAGCATATAAATTGTCTTCACCTGAAGGGGATCTATTTGATAAACCAATCAATAGTATCCATCTCAAAAATTTCTATACCTAAATCACCTAGTGCACGAAATAGTTTCTGAAAATAGTTACCTTGATGAAAACCTGGGAAACAGGCCTCTTGGTGATAGAAAAAAAATACAAAAAATTAAAAAGACTAAAAAAGTATAATAAAAACATACAGTGAAAACCTAGAAATAGGCACTATTTGTAATTTAAACTAGTTTTCCCATCTATTTGGACACATGTCAAGGTCATTACTTTCACCATCATTTATACATCCATTATCATATCATATCATATCATATCAAGTGGTCATGTCTCACCCTAGCTTGGGGGCAACATCTCAACCTTACTAGGGGCAATAAACATAGAGCTTAATCAAATGGAAAAACACAACAAAAACAACAATAAAAAACACAACCCAACAATGAACATCAATCGCCATCAGAAACACATTGAACATCCATATCACAACGAAAAATCCAAAAACAAGTCAAAAGGTCAGTCTCAAAAAGTCAAAAACATGAGTTTTTGTCAGTCGAACTACATGTATAATGTAGGCAAGGCTAATCTTTTATCAACCCCCAAGGCCCCTAGGATAGGTCTTTGGATTAGGTCTTTGGTCAAAATCTCAAAAACTACAAAAACATCATAAAATCAAGATGGGTGATCTTATCTAAATAATGATTGAAATACTTTAAGAAAAGGTTGGATATGTTGTACTTTGATCATTATTATCATTTCTTTGGAGCAACTAGATGATTTATTGAACTAGAGAAGCAAGGAAGGAAAATGTTATTTTCTTTGTCTGTTGTTTGTGAATTAATCATAATTACTGTGTGAATTGTCGCGGGAAGTGCTCTACAAAGTATCATGGATGACATTCCAATTCACATAGGAAAGTGGTTAATTTTTGTTTATTTTATGCAAGAAATGCTCAGGTTATCTTGGTTTAGTTATACCTACATGCTTGTATTCACTTGCAATATAAAAAAATCATGGAAGTAGTACTTGAGTCATTATGGTCTAAATTATACCACTGATACTTGTACTCACTTTCAACATTTTTAAAGCTCTATGATGATACAAAGCACAAAAGTATTGTTAAAATGCCAATATTTGCATATAGATTTGCATGGTAAAATAGATTGCATTCATAATAGTGTTACATTTGTAGAGTATTTTGTAACAAAATTGGTGAATCATTCAATAATGATGTTATCCTTTCTCATTAATAGATTGAGTATACCTGACGTTAATGAAAACATCATCATGATCATGTAGTTGCATCATCATTTTTAGAAAGCATTTAATTATCATTTCATCATTCATGCATTTGAATCAAATAAATTTTGCATTGATCATATCATATTTTTTTTCTCATATTAGATAAATTTGCATAAGAAAATCTCAAAAATAAATCTATATCATTGCATTTTCATTCATCCATCAATTATATCATATATCATAGTCCATTTAACAAATCATTTATCATACATCATTTTTCATCCATTTATTATATCATATATCATAGTCCATTTAACATATCATTTATCATACATCATTTTTCATCTATTTATTATATCATATATCATAGTCCATTTAACAAATCATTTATCACACATTGTTTTTCATCCATTTATTATATCATATATCATAGTACATTTAACATATCATTTATCATACATCATTTTTCATCTATTTATTATATCATAGTTCATAGTTCATTTAACATATCATTTATCATACATCAATTTTTCATCCATTTATTATATCATATATCATACATCATTATAATCACTTATTACATCATATTCATCCATTTATTGCATCATATGTTTACAAAATAAATGTACACACATCCATTTACATCACATATCATATCATTTAAGACATCATATTCATAATCATGCACAAAAGGAACATTATCATATACATCATCCATAAATCATACATCTATACATCATACAACCATACATCATCATTTTGCACATCATAAATGAAACTCATAGCATATCATCATGTTATTTAAATTGCATCCATAACATCATAAAATAAAGGATCATCATATAGCATATAAAGAAAATGCATCCATCATAAAATCATATAGAACACATCATAGATCAATAAAGATAGCTGCATATCATATAAATCTCAAAATCATAAATGTCAAGTATACAATGATGTCTAAAATGAAGAGAGATATAACGTCAAAAAATGGTTGTAATTAGAATGTACATCATCATCTCAAAATACAACAGAGGAATCACATCATGTAAACTAAGTGTTGTTGGCTCTAGACAGTGTAGGCATCACAAGACTGGTCCCTCTACCACCACCAGATGTACCAGGATCTCTGGGATCTCTTCGAAGAGGCTATGTCACACCCGCACTGACAGTCCTAGAATGAGTCTGCCAGATCGGGACTGCCTATAGCTCACTCTCTGCTCAGAAGGGACACATCATAATATTTCCCTCTGTAGTACTCCACCTCCCCACCAATATGGGAAAACTCTCGCATATAATCTGCTAAAGAGGTACCATCTACCAATCTCTGTAATCTCTCAGCTGTATCCTGAGCACCCTCTGCTATAAATATGGCGGCATCCCTCTTGGCTGTCAAGGATGCAATCAAAGCCTGAGCTACCCCTACAGTCTACCTAGCAACATCCCTCTCAACTATCAATGATGTAATTTGTGACTGCACCGCAGCCAACTGAGCCTGCACTGATGCTAAAGCCTCTGCATGTGACTGGGCCTGTGCCTACATCTAAGCCTAAGTCTATGCTAATAAACCCTGAGCCTAAACAAGTTGCTCCTGTACGGTCTCTAACTACACCTGAAGGCTCACAATCTATAACTGATCTGTAACATCTCCCACTACCTGCCTCTTACGAGGCACTATATGCTCAGGAAAATCTAAAGCAAGACCCGACCCACCTGCATCATCTCCAATAACAAAACCATAATCATCTCCACTGCTCTCATCACCACTACCCTCCTCCTCTCCACTACCATCCTCCTCACCGACATCCTCCTCATCTCCAATACCCTCCTCCACATCAACATCCTCCACCGCAACCTCACCAACCTCCTCTCTCCTCCACCTACAACCATGTGCCACAACAACATCCTCCTCTATAGGTAGTGGAGTAGGCTCACCAGGAATGGTAATGCGTGGGAAAGGATGCAAAACCAGATACTCGGCATAATTTGCTATCACAGGTGGCTCAACAATGTCTGGACATATATCCCACTCTAACAACTATAAAGATTGATACTCCTGAACAACATCATATGATAGAATAGGCCCCCACTCTGTAGAATCTGATTGACGACGGGTGTAATGAGCAACACCCTGGGGCATACCTTGAACCAAACCATACTGTCTATACACTCGTCTGATAAAAAATCTCTCTTACACCTAATGAGTCCAACCAATCAGTAGCATTGACTGACAGAGAAAAGGCACTTGAATATCATCCTCATCCCAATGCTCGCAATCTAGGTAGGGAAGCCATGTCACAGACTCTATATCATCAATCACTCTCCTCCAGTGCTCTAACTTACCTAGTTTGGACTAATTAAGGCAGCCTGCATATCTATACACATATGGTCTCATAGCTGGTCTCTGTCTCACTGGCACTCGACACATGATAGCTATGTGCTCCCACGCCCATATATGTAGTAATGTAGCTCCAAATGACAAACTTTGACCTCGAAGGTAAACTGTCAAATGTAAATCATGATACAATTGGGCAACTATACACATGCCCCAAGCATATCTCATCCCATGAACAATCATACTCTCAAGCATGTGGCCCCAACCAACAGAAAGTCCCTTTGACCTATGATTAGGACAAAGGAACCCTCCAATGAAATTGGCCAGAATTGAAGGAAGGGTGGCATAAGCATCCACCATCTCACGCCATGGAATCCATTATCCAAAAATATGATCGTCCTGAAACACTCTGCAAAGAGCATCAGTACCACCTTGCTCTGTAGAATCATAAACAACCACCTCTCCAACAATGATAATTCACAAAATCTGCTAGACATCCTCAAGGGTGACTGTCATCTCACCGGTAGGAAGGTGTTATGCTCGCTATGCCACCTCTCAGCTAAAGCTGTAAGGAGACCCCGATTAATCCTAATATGGGGCATAAATAATAGAGAAGACAATCCACAACGTATAATAATAGTTGTCTAAGGCTGGGCCAACTGTGGTATCAGATTGAATGTCCATGGGAAACACTCTTGAACCTAGAGGTTCGTCAAAGCCTCCTATCATCATAAAATGATCAAAGTCAGTATTCCTTGTCAATCATCACACATCAATTATACTATCAAATCTAATCAGTTCTTGGTGAGAATTTTAATCAAATATCGTGAGCAAGCATCATTTAACCTCACCTATCATGAGATCAATCATCAATCTTAACATTGTACCTCACCTATCATGAGGTCAATCATCAATGCATCAAATCAACCTCGCCTATCATGAGATACATCAATCAAACTATAATTATTCCTCACCTATCATGAGGATAATTACCATCAATCAAACATCAGACCTCGCCTATCATGAGATCAAACATCATCTACTTGATCAGGATCATCAATCATATCAAACCAATGGCTGGCACAGTAAAAAATTGACAAAATCAAGGACAAATTTGACAAACTTTATCAATCTGACTTGTATGTGCTAAAACAGGCATTCAAAGTGCTAAATCATGACATGCACCATTTCATTAGTCAAAAACACTAAAATAGGCAGTCAAAGCGCCATTTCATAATAAGCGCTATTCTATTAGGTCAATGCACTAAAAATTTGGGTCGAAGCGCTAAACTAGTCAAAGCGCCAAAACAAAGGGTCAAGGCGCTAAAGTTTCTATCCTAAGCGCTAAAACTTTGGAAGCACTATTTTATCCTACCTAAGTGCTAAAATAGTTGACCAAAGCACTAAAGTTTTCTAAGCGCTAAAACAGATGACCTAAGCGCTAAAACAACAGTCCTAAGCACTACAACGAAATGTGAAAGCGCTAAAAGAAAGGAAAATTTTACAAATCTAAAAAAGCACAAAAAACAAAAAAAAAAAAAAATGCACGAAAAATGAGGGATGTCAAGGGTACATACCGGAGGTCTGTAGGCGGTCGGGCGATTGTGTCATCGCATGTGCTCGAACCGGTGAGAGTGATATGGGATTTGCATCTTGCTCCAAGTTGGTCAAATAGCTCTCTCTCTCAAAAATTTGAAAACTCAAATGCACAAATGAGTTTGAAAAAGACCCTTTTGACCTTTTATGGTTATTTTTGGTGGGGTATTTTTATGGGATTAATTAATTTCTTTTAAGAGAGATTAATTCAAATTCATCCAGGGGAAATATACTAAATTCTATATCGAGAGATAAATTATTTCAACATCAAATCTACATCAAATCGTCAGAAAATCATAAAAAATTGAAAAATTCTGAAAAAATCAAAAATTCATTAATTTATCTCCCTAGGGGGGCATATATCCATCATCAACTAAAATCAATGCGGAGCAAATTTAGAGGGCATATTGAAATTTTTTTTTAGTCAATACTAGCGGCAGCAACAAAATTTTCTTTGAAGCAATGCATAAACACATCACTTGAAAGGGGCAAAATGTATACCTGCGTAAAATGGTCTAAAGAATATGGTAATTAAATATAAAATTATTTGATTAATTAACCTTTATTTCATATACTATTAAATAAATAGAAATATGTATTTATAGTTCATCTTAAAATTCTTCAATCTTTATTCTATCATTATCATCTTAATTAAATAAACAAATTTCACTTGGTTTTATTTAATTATCATAAATAAATTCATCTACTTAATAAATAAATAGAAATATTTATTTATATTAAGTTCACTTTTAATTCTTCTATTATTTTCCTCTTAATTAAATAAAGATATCCTAAAGTCTTATTTAATTATCATATCCCTTTTTATTAAATAAGTAAATATCAAATATTTGTTTTATTTAATTAAATATCTTCTTACTTTGCTAAATTTGAATAAATCATAAAATATTCAAATTAAGGCATAAAGCAATATTCCTCTATTCACTCACCAATAAAATTAGATTTTTAAATCTAATTAATTTAATTGGCATTCACGGGAAAGCTTCAGAGACAAACTTGTAGGAAATCCTCCTCAATTTCCTTCCTCTAATTCTTCCTATCATCTTGCCTGATGTTTTCATGGGGAGAAACCATTCCCATGATCAGCTCAAGCTTTTCAATCTCTCACCACTCAATTCTCTAGATTGAATCCAAGCCTTTGTTGTGCTGCCCCTGTGTAAATGTGCTATCGTAAATCTATAAATACAACCTTCTAAAGCAAAGAATGGATTTGAGAATTCTCATCTTTTGTGCAAACTTACTTTGTAGGAATAGCAATCAAACATCTTAAGCATAGCATCAACATTTTTTATCAATAGCAATAGTATCATAGCATCGGGGATGACCCATATAGCCAGCGTGATAGCTCACGGAGCCTTCCATAAAAAGGGGAGGTCTTGGAGTTCGAGTTGCTCGAGGCCGCAATACTGACCTTGGGCGAATGGAGGAAGGCTGAGGCGTGAAAGTTGTCTTTGGGTTGGTGTGAATTGCGGTACGTCGGAGGATGCGTGGAGAATCCGCAGTGAGGTAGGTGAAATCGAAGAAGATGTGGAGAGCAGCAAGGTTAGAATGGGGCGGAGGAGAGGAAGAGGAAACGGAGAAGAGGCTGACGGGGAAAGCGTGAAGAAGGCGGAGGAAAAGAAAAGGATGGCGAGAGGCGGGAAAGGCAGAAAAGATGGAAAAACGAAGGAGGAAGAGGTGAAGCGGAGGAAAACGGAAGAGCGAAAGGTGGAAAAAGGATGGCGTGAGGAAGCGAGGAAGAAATGGAGGAAGGATGGCCAGAGGAGAAGAGGCAGAAGGAAGAAGAACGAAGGAAGTAGTAGAACGGCGGAAGGGAGATAGAAGGAAGAAGAATGGTGGAAGGGAGGCAGAAGGAAGAAGAATGGAGGAAGAAGAAAAACGGTGGAAGGGAGATAGAAGGAAGAAGAACGGGAGATTGGAGTAAGGATACAGAAGCGCAGAACAAAAATTAGGGGATGGGGTCCCCATTTGTATTCTTGGTTCATAGCTCCATTCAAAAGCGTTCACCGATCAAAAAATAGTATCATAGCATCTATAGAATTTGTATCATAAGCTCCATCATAGTTTTACCGCGAAACTTTCATCCATCAAGTTTTCTGTCGGCGCGGTTGGTTTATTTTAAAAGGGCAACTCTTTGTAGGAAATAAAAATAAGCTGTCAAAAAATAGGGGGGGCTGAAAATAAGCAGCACCTGCTTATTGTGAAAAATGCCAGGTGGCTTTACAAATTTCCTTCCCTCCTTTTTATTTACCTCCAATTCCTCCCTCCAAATTTTCCCTCTAAATTTTCCCTACAAAAATTATTATTAATAATATAATACTGTTCATTCATTTAAATTATCAAGCAGCAAATTGTGATACAATGCAACTATAGAGCAAAAACAAGGTACATATTTTCATATAGAAAATTAAATTTTCAGTTTTATTGAAAGTATACATTTGATTACGGTTCTTTGAAATATAGATCTTGCACTGCATCTACCCATTTTTAAAGAATTTAATTGCAACATAGATAATTTATGTTTGAATGCGTACATTGTTTTTTATCTTTATTTATAACTGTTTGAACTTGACGAGTGATTTTATAAATTATGTTATGAAGACGACAAAGCTGTGTCATTTGAGTATGATGCACATTGTAGATATGTTAAATGTAACAAGAAGATTATTAATTGAATTTAGGCTCAAACATGCACCATACACAATGGGGAGGTTTACTTCAAACATGAGAATGGATCTCCACCATTCAATCCACATACAATATACATGAGAATGGATCTCCACCGTCCCATCCATTATGCTATTAGATGATCAAAGGAGATGAAGGGGAATAGAAAAAGTTTTGAATATCTGAAATATGAATAGAGTAACCAAATCATTTAACTCCACATGAGCTACATGGCATTAGACTTCTTAAAATTTAATAGTCTGATAAGAGGAGTTACAAGCTGCAAAATATGAAATTATACAGAACATTCATCAAATACGATATAAATAAGATGGAGATTACACTATGGTTAACACACAAAATATGAGTTGATGAGAGTATTGGGTGCATGGCAACATTTTTGGGTAATAGGGGATCGATGGATCAAAACAGTATGCATTTTAGTGATATCCCAATCTGTCATGTCCATTAATTTGCAGGGGAAGTATTTGTAAGGTGTCATATTAAGGGGAGGTGGAATTTTTTTATTAATGGGTTTAGTGGACTGTATAATGCATTCGAATAGTAGGAGCCATTGATCATGGAAAATCAACATTAAATCTATGGTTCACTGTTCAATACCATTTAATGTAACCCAAACATGTAAAATTAGTTTTTTATGTTGTTAAAAGACAACTGATATCAATTGTATGTTTTTTATGGTTTTCTATTTCTATGCTGATCCAAACCATATTTTCTTGTTTCTTTCTCTAAAATTGCTTTGGTATTGGACCTTTTGTAGATATCTTTGTTTCATTTCATATGTTTAAATTAAATTTATTTTTCTATTTATCATCCAAATTGTCAATTTGGTTGTTTTAATGTAGGTACCAACAATATATTATTTTCCATGGACAACACTACATACCGTCCAATTCCTCGACATGGTTTCTTGAATTTCACATCACTGCTTTCACAAGATGACATAACTGATAATGTGTTCTCCTCTACTGATGAATATTACCCAGATTTTCTTCCTAATACACAAGTGAACAATGAAGAAGTGGTCACTGAAGAAGTGGTCATTGAAAAGGTAGTTCCAACTAGTGAAGTAGAAGTCATAGAAAATCAATGTCATGCACCTTCTCAAGCAAAAAGCAGAGTTCATTGGAGCATTGCAAACAAAATGGTTCTAATCGAAGCTAAGAGAATTGAGAGAGATGCACAATCAAGTGGTGGTGCAACGAAAAAAGCATTAAATTCCACTGAAAAGTGGAAAATTATTCAAGAATATTGCTCTACTCATGGTGTTCATCGCATAGCCAACCAATGTCGAGATCGTTGGGAGCATATTCAACCTAATTACAAAAGAATTAGAGACTATGAGCATAATATTCCATCTGGGCATAACAGTTATTGGAATATGACAAGTCGAGAAAGGGGTGAAAAGAAACTTCCAACAAAGTTCATTTTTGAGCTTTATGATGCAATGGAGACCACATTTGGTAAGGATCGAGCCATCAATCCGGGAAATATCACTATTTAATCTTCTGATACAACATATGTATTTGATGAAAATAATATTCCAAATGAAGATGAACCATTGCATGAACCTAAAACACCAAATATGGAAAGTCATGACCCATGTAGAAGTGGTAGTGAAAGGGACAAGCAATGCACAGGAAAAAAACTAAAATCAATTTCCAATGCAACAGGCATGAAGGATGTTATTATTGAGAACAATAGGTTGCTGATTTCTACTTTACAAATGGCTGAGGAGGGACGCATGAAACGCCATGAACAACGCTTGAACAAGGACGATTTGAATGAAGAAAGGCTACTGAAACTTGAAGAGCAGAAAATTAATGTCCAAATGAGCATGGTTTCAGCATTGAACAATATTGGTCAAGCAATGTTAAAAATCAGCCAATCATTTGCAAAAGAAGATTGATTATGTATTAGGAAAAATAAGCTTCAGCTTAGTTTTATTATGCATAGAATAAGTATACGTAAGAAGTGTAAAACACTAGATGGCATATTTTGCATGAAGCAGATATAATTGTAACTAAATGTAGAGTAGGAATTACTTTAGTTTTGTCTCTGTTTGAATGTATTCTCTGCTGTTAGAATAAGCTAAAGACCTCTATTTAGAGAGCCTATTGTAGTTTGTTTTTTATGAAGGATTTGAATAAAATTATGTCTTGCTGTAGCAATTGAGTTTGCTCTGTTTTTGCTCTGCCTTTCCAGCAAATAATATAAAATGAAGGAACATGATATAAAATAACTCAATTTAATAGTTAAAGTTACAATCCATTGGAAATTTCATGTGCTTGTAACAGTTACAGTCCATTGAAAATTTTAGAAAATCCTTGTTACCTAATACTTTCCATGCTTTAGCTTCAAATTGGTAATTATTTTGCAAAAGAGCTGCCACAAATTTATTTAGTCATAAATTGGGGTTGTCTATAATAAATTTGGTTGACCTCTACCTTCTTTTTATTTATTGCTTCATATTTTTATCTTGAATTGTATCATTGATTCATATTTTTCTCTTAAATTGTATCTTTGTATTTGTAATTACAATATTATCAACCATGTATTTGTAATTGATTCATATTGCTGATTGTATCATACAACCATGTCCATTATTATAAATCTGTGAAAGTGATATTTAAAATATTTTAATGAGATTTTTCTCTAGAATATTGTATTTCATTGCATTTTTAAGAGATAAATCTTGTATTAATATTGTAGGCCGTTCCATATATGGCTGTACCATCATACTGTGAGCTGTTATTATTTCAATTTTTTAAAAAAGTGTTGTTCAGTCAATAAAGAGAGTTCTAAGTCAATCCCAAAGACCTTTGTACACTCTCCTATGAGAATCACAATGCTTGGAAAAGAAGCATTGAATGGTCTAAAGCTTAAGCGATTCATTTTAAGAGTTTTATTTATTTGTTGCAGCCATATTCATTATATTATATTGTGATGCTAGCTGTTGTTCTACTCTTCAAAAAGCCAAATCAATATAATATGGGAAATTTTTCCTAGCTACATCCATTGATGGTATTTTTTTTTTTTTAATAGCAATTGGTTTGACAAACAATATCATCTCTTATATTATGGAGATTCTATTTTCTTTATAGTCTAAAATTAATAGCTAAATCAGGGATGTTTAAGCTATTACAATGTGAATATTATTAATATGGCTGCACTTTTGTATTAAATTGATTCTATTCAATGCTTCTTGGCTACTAATTGTTGGGCAGCTTTCTCACCAATATTTTGTGTGTTCCAATTTTTTTTCTTCTTTTCATTGAGTAGATGAAAACAGAGCATGTAGAATGCACAATGAGCTTGGGAATAGGGGCAGTCCAATTATTAATAAACTTGTTGCAAATGATGATGCATCAACATTTTCTAGAGTAATAACAACTCATCAATGATAGTCTTGGTGACCTTGCAATCTAAAAATCAAAGGATCAACATGATAGTAAGGAGAAATGATCTCAAGACATTATTGTTTGTCATTCACACAATTAGACACCAATATCAGTTATCATCATGTCCTTGTGGCATACCTTCTGTCATAATCATGTCAAACATTACATGATGTTTTGTCAAAAGCTCTTATGGTATGATTGCCAAAGCAAATCTTGGAAATAGTTTACCTTTGATTGTTGGCCAAACTTATCAAACTAAATAATCATTAGGTCAACATCCTCATCTAAATATTATCTAATATATAATCCTATCTTTAGCCATTATCAGATTACTATCATTGTTGACCTCAAAGACTTAACATAAACAATATTGTTGATTTAACTTTAATCTTTCTATCTATGTTGCAGCTCTCTTTTTGCAGGGTTAGCCCTCGCTCCCATTCAATTTCTGAATTTCATTCTTTAAAATTGCAAGTGGGTAATCTGTATACTTTAGAAGAAAATTGTTGACAAGTGTTTTTTGCAATAAATGTTTTTGTTGTTAATGTGGGCTCTCTTCTTGATCTGGTAATTCCTTCTAATTTTTTAAAAATGGAAGTAGGAATGGAACCCACATGTTGTTTGGCTGCGTGGATGACTTTATCTCCTTTAGCTACTACACCCAACTGTATCCCTAATTCTCTTTTGGGGTACATCTCTGACATCCAATACATTCAACATATATAGAAATGAGTAGTCCCTAAAATTAATTGCTAAATGGTACCCACGTTCAGGGCTCAACATTTTCTACAATTATCCTATGGGGATTTACATGAGGCAAGATCCTTCGATAGTGAACTTTAAATTTGTTGACAAAACTTGAAAAGCATATTCAAGTAATTGTCAATTCATGGCACTACTATTATTGAATGTTTGCTAGGTCAGAAGTCTATTCAATAGTGTGTTCTTGGCTAAATGTTAAGGCATATATTTCATGTTGAAATTGTTTATGTCTAGAAGGCTACAACAATCTTAAAAGGCTTGTGAGCACTTATGTTGGCTGTACCATCATACTGTGAGCTATTATTATTTCAATTTAAAAAAAAGTGTTGTTTAGTTGATAAAGAGAGTTCTAAGTCAATCCCAAAGACCTTTGTACACTCTCCTATGAGAATCACAATGTTTGGAAAAGAGGCATTGAATGGTCTAAGGCTTAAGTGATTAATCAAGGGTGCCATATAAGTGCCAATACTATTATTAAAGGGAGCACAATTCATTTTAAGAGTTTTATTTATTTGTTGCAGCCATATTCATTATATTATATTGTGATGTTAGCTACTGTACTACTCTTTAAAATTTCAAGTTCTATGGAGAAATGAAGAATTTATGATAGTTTGCCACTGCTTAGTAATTATGCATGTGTTTTCAATGTCAACTGTGAAGGCAATTGAGTAAGGTTAATTTATTAAGTTGATGAACTATGGTGTAGTTTTTTGGGATACATAGGTAGGTTTGTTTCTTATGAGCTCTCTCCTAGGACTATCTTGCTAAGCATTATGAATTCTTATTGATTATGAATTCTTATTCATATTTTTATCTGAAATAGTATCATTGTATTTGTAATTACAATATTTAGAATGTGTAATTAGAGCATAGATCTTGTTTTTAATTTCTTAAGTGCAATTATTTTATTGATTAATTTTAATTTTGCAGCATATGTGATGGATTCCAGTGATCAAAAAAGGGCTAGAGTATTGTTAGAATGTCTTACAGTGATACAACAAATAGCATTGCAACTTTGGTGTGATATTGAAGACTCAACAAACATATTAAAGAAACATAAGAAAGAATCATCTCAAGCTTCTCGTCATTTAGATGATGAGGTAGAAGATGAAATAGATTTGGAGATTCATGCAATATGTTGTGAACAACAAAATTTACTCCTCAATTCAGATTTTTCTACTTGTCAATGGGAAGGGAAGGTTAGTGGTGAGTGGTATATCAAGCCACATTCCTTGCATTGGTGGAACCATTACATTTTTTAAGTTAAATGTGATGACAAACGATTTCATAGTATCTTTAGATTACGGTATGCATTGTTTGAATTTCTATGTGAATCATTGTGTGAAGATCTTAAGCAAGGTGATATACCTCTATCATTAGCAACATCTATCAAGAGTAGGGTCCTTCCAGTTGAGAAACAGGTGGCTATTGGTATTTTAAGATTGTCATTTAGAATGTCTATGATTAACATAAGTGAACTTTTTGGGTGTGGAAAATCAACGGTTGCAAGAGTTGTGAATAAGTTCATCAATGCTCTGCATGTTAGGTTTCAAAACTACATACGATGGCCAAGTGATCATTCAACACTTGAACTTGTCAAGCATGGATTTCAACAAAAACAAGGCTTTCCAAATTGTTGTGGGGCTATAGATGTAACTCATATTGATTTTGAGCTTCCACCTAATGAATGTTCATCTGATTGGTATGATCGTGATCACAATTACAGTATGTCATTACAAGCCATCGTTGATAGTAATATGCACTTCATGGATGTTTTTACAGGTTGGCCTGGATCTATAAACGATGCCAGGCTCCTAAGAAATTCTTCCTTCTACAGGTTATGCGAAGGTGGAGAGAGGTTAAATGGAATTTCAGTTTCTATTGGTTCATCAACTATGAGAGAGTATATTGTTGGTGATGGCAGATATCCATTGCTACCATGGTTAATCACACCTTTTAGTGGAGCTGCGACAAATGATCAAAGGTTATTCAACTTTAAACTATCTTCAACTTGCATTGTTGTTGAACGTGCCTTTGGAAACCAAATTTGTGGATGTTGCCAAAAACTATTTTTGTGTGTTGTATTTTGCATAATATTATGTTGACAGTTGAAGAAGAAGATGGTGAAGCTAGTTGCCTTAATGAGTATGAGAATAATATAGCAAACAATGAAGCAATAGTAGGGGATTTTGCTGCAAGGTTAGCTCGAATGTCCTTAATGGAATTCGTCAATGGCAATGAAAATGTTGTGCATCTGAACAATTGAAGGCTAAATTTTGATCAAGACTTTGAAATCTTCTTACCCATTTGTCTAAATTTTGTCACCTCTATTATGATTCTTTTTACAAAAACTCATGATTAGTTTTATGATATATTAGCTACCAAAAAATAATATATTTACTTAAATTAGTTTTTATGCTTACTTCTGCACTATTGTTTTCATTCTTTCCTATTGTGTGGTTTCTTCATTTACTAATGCGTTCCTTTGTTTTTCATGAGCTATTAAGTACAAAGAAGCAATTTTTTAGAAAAATTATTCTTAACAGAGTCATCTTCAATATTCAATATCAT
>VDFB02080258.1:0-10123 GCA_007258455.2 Sequoia sempervirens
TTTGTATTGTCTTGGTATTTCTCGGTAATATGGTTTACGATACGAGGAGATTTCCAACTCGTTGTTTCGCTTATTAAGCACTTGAACGAGAATATCTCGCCCGTATATACAAGTAAAAACATGAGATTGTCATAAAATAATATTTAATATACATTACGTAGGATGCACCCTCTAGGTTTGAAGGCAAGTCAGGAGATGAAACATTGTCACCCATGTCCGTAGGTTGGCTACTTACATCTAGCAGGATATAGATGGTAAGGCCCGGCGAAGCTCATGGGTGCCTGTTGCGATTTGATTGGTTCATTAGAAACAAGCCAACATTGGTGGGGTTTCTATTGTGCCTACTTTATTCCTTTGGTATCCTTCCAATGTGTTGGTGTTTTACTCCAAGGGTACTATTACGGGATACTCTTACAGGAGATAGGATGCCCTAAAGAGATCCTTAAATTAGAAATCCTAAGTCTACTCAAAGATATGTCTTGAGGTGATGATTTGGGTTCTTTTGAACTTTTCTGGGAACCCTTCACTAGAGATATGGATGGAACTCAGGTCCGCCAAATAGCACCCGGCAACATCATCAAGGCGCTTCATCAAAGATGGTTACTCTTTTACATGTCATGGGTGTGAGAGACTTAATGATTTGTAATATCATGTCTTAGGTCCTGCTGGGGAAGATGGTGATACCTCTACAGAGTGGATATTGTTTGGGATCCTAATAAAGAGGCTATCAAAGTGATCACAAGTAAAGAAGAATCAGCGGTCCTAAAGCCCCACTTCAGAATAAGTATCTCTATGAAGATCCTCCATTATCTAATGTCTTTTTGTCTTCTTCTTGTGAGCAGTCAAACTTTCTCCACAAGAGAAAGGGTTGTTTCCTGCTCCTCATTCTTTATCTGAGCAAGAGCATATTTTGTTGAGGCTTCTAAAAGCCCACTTGATTACTCTTCCTTCTCCTACACATAAGAAATATCATAATTATGATAAAGAAAAACATTCTTTTTGTGTGTACCATCGAGCTCCTGGCCATTCCACTAGTGATTGAAAGATAAGATAAAACAACTTCTTGGTTTAGGTTCCATCACTCATTTATTTTCTAATGCACCTGCCTCTTCTTCAAATGACAAGTGATGTCAAGGTCTACCTCTATCCTATATGTTCTAATTATCTTACATGCTTCTCCTCCCCTGTGTGCTAGGGGGCAGTGATAACTTGTTTTGGAGATGTGTGTCCTTCTAAGGATCCCCTCTCTTCTCTCTATCTTTCAAATGAAGCATCCCTTGAGAGGACCCCTTTTTATTTTGAAGGGTTCCTGAGGGACCCCCTTTGAAATTTTTGATCTCAAATGAATTCATCGGCGTCTAGCTTGGGGGCAACCTAATTAGACCTATCTTTTTTGTGACCATCCTGAAACATAGCTTGTAGTAGCCATAGGCTTCTCTGATTAGTCTTGCTTTGTAGGACTAAGACCCTATAGAGCTCCTTTGCATCAAGCTTTCCTAACATGTTAAGTCTACATATTAACATGTTGCTTTGCAGGTGCACCTGTGAAGTTGCTTTTCAATCAACCTTGCAGGACCAAGCACCTATGAGGACCCAATCCAACTCTGCAAAGTCCCCTACATTGGGCTTCCTTCATGAGAGAGTACTTGGGGGAATGCCTTATTTGTAGGTTTGAGGGCTTGTGAAGTGCTTTCATCCTGTGAGATTTTTCCATCATTAGTTTGAGGGCCTTCGGTGTGCTTTGTTGAACTTTGTAGTTTCGCGGAGCTACAGAGTCCTTTTTTTCAAACCTCCTCAGGAGAGAGTACCTATGGAGCCATCTCTCTTGGAATTCCCATTCCTTTCTAGCTCTTAAATTCTCTTCTCTCTGATCTTCTCAATTGTGTATACCAGATTGAAGATCTATATCTTCTTCATCCTAGATATATGCTCTTTCTCTTTTCGACATTGGTTGCTTCCCTGACTTTTGGGTGCATTATTCTCTTGAAGCAACTGATCCTTACATTCTTCTTTATGTTTTAGGATTCTTCTGTGTTATTTCTTAATTTGGGGATGACGCATAGTATTGAGACTGTAACCTTCTACATCGAGGTCTCTTTCACATTGCTAACTCAAATCCTTTAGTTTGTTGTGTGTGTGTGTGTTTTCATATTCTAACCCCATGATGTAATATCTTTTTATGCTCAACATTGTTGTCTTGTGTAGGTTTTTCTTATCTAATGCATCTATTTTGCAGGTCTTTAGCCTAAGGGCATGCTTCCTTGGTTCGAATAGTTTCTGCTTCCTCTACAGTATCCTTTTGGCATAATGATGTTATTATGTTTAGTAGATTTCCTTTAGCATACATATTAGTGTAGATTCATATGCCCACTAAAGTGGGGGGAAAATGTAACATCGTAAAATTGCACCCCTTGCAATTTCATATGCATTCTTGTATCTGCTTTAGTGTCCACTCCCTTAGCATCTTGTGTAGGCTCATTTTACCTTCTCCATCAGCCCTTTTCCCTCTCAAGATGCTCATGACCCCTTTTCAGAAACTACCTTCACGCATCAACTTTGTGCCAAACCTTATGCTTTTTATGTTCTCTTCGTTTTGTAGTGTGATGTGTCTAGACACTAGCGCACCGTGCGGACATCCACATGCTGCACTAGCATCCCATAATGTTTCAACATTCAAATGACTATTACTGAGCATGTTTTCCACTTTTCAACCCATTTTTTTAGTGGTAACGGCTTGGGAAGCTTCTTTAACTTCCTTAAATGCTATCTTTTCAACTCATTTGGTCGGCTAGCTTCTTCTTCTCCTTCACATTCTCCCATCTTTCTCTTGCTCTTGCTTGCACAAATCCCTCACTTGTTACAATAGCTTCAAGCACTATCAAGCTCTCACAACACCCTTTGTAGCTCTCTTGGATCTCGCAGCCCTCTCTCTCATCCTTGCTCTTTTTGGCTTCCTTAAGCCTTGCAACTATACCTCCCCTGCCTTATGCTTGCGAGAATCCTGGGATTTCACACATCCCCTATCTATTGCATCTAAATTTTGTGATACGAGTTCTCCTCCTCGAGAAGGGATTGATTTTATCACCTACATTTTGTGATTCGGGTTCTCCTCCTTGAGCGGAGGTTGCTTTTATCACTCCTTTTTTCATTTCTATCTATTTGGTTTTCTGTGGAGGTGGGAACTCCAAAACGGGGGTTTGACTGAGGGAAACCCCTATACAGCCCCAACATTTTCTCTAGAACTTATGCATGTAGGTATTGAACATATGCATGTGTTGGAGGCTTCATTACTTGGGTTGTTGTGAGAAGCTTCTATTTCTTTTCTCTTATCTTATCATTTACTTCACTTTATTTCAGTTCTATCATATTTGGTTATTTTATCACACTCTAGAAATTCTCAGTAATTTGATTGTTAGTAGACACTTTGTTGTTTTCTATGATATTCTCGCTTTCTGGTCCATACAAGACACCAACGTGCCTCTGAGATGCCAGCGAGCCGTGTTGTCGTCCTTATTCCATGCTGACGTCCTTTGGCCGAGAGCTCGTCAGTCTATCCAGAAAACCTTTGTGATTTACTCTTTCAGATTCTAGAACTCCCGCCCTATTCCTTGAGGTAGTTTAGGGTAGTTCGCCCCTTAGGAATCTCTTGAGAATAAAGATACTCATGAGTATCAAATCCCCCTTCTCTATAATTTTTCTAGTGGGTTAATTTATTTTCCCTTAGTCCTAGGTTTTTCCTAAACTTAATTAAGCTTGCTTAGGATAATAAAGTGAGTTTATGACTAGGAGTTAAGTGTGTGGTGTCCCCTTCCTTAAAGGGTGGAACCACTTTCCACTTTTGTTGGCATCCTCCACTTTTGGTGGTCCATCTCCACTTTGTTTGGTTGATTCCTATTGGTTGGATTTGCTACCTACCTCCTCTCCCAAGTTCTATATAAACTCACTACCTAGATTGTAATTGTATCTACTCATGCATCTTTACATTGTATCAAGCAATCTTGGAAGCTCTTAATGCATTATGTCATATTGGCATTGTATAATCTCTCAGAGTTTTGGTGTGCATTCTTTATGCTTTTCTAGATTACGTAGCTTTGATTTTCTCTTAAAAAGTTTCTTGGGTTATTCAATCTATTTCAAATTTCTAACATAGTATCAAAGCTTTTATTTTGAGAAATTTAAGTTCATAGATTCCTAATTGAGAGATTGAGTTTCTTGTAAAAATCTTGTAAATTCCTATATGCTCTTCTCTTGCGTTCTTGAACAATCTAGAGAATCAAAAAGGGTTTGCAAAGATTTGATAACCTCTTTATTTTGCATGTGTTTTGTGAGATCCGGGTGATTACAACATTTCTGGTTATACTGGCAAAAAAATTTACTATTTCAACGCATCCAGAAGGCTCGCAAAAGTCAGATTTGGTTTTTGTTTCATTCCAATTGGAGATCATTTGACATAGTTACAGGCGGGGGTTTGAAGAAAACTATTTTTCACTGGAGTCATTTTCATTTTTGCTTCAAAATTCCAACTTCCACTCATTTTTAGGAAAAACGATTTATGGGTTTTATAGCTATGGTTGAAATCTCATCTGGGTATCTTTTAGATTTCACATATTTTGTGCTTTGTGCAAATCTGAAGAAAATTGCTGTCCAAAAAGCATCACGTGTCATTTTCCTACAGACTGAAAGTTAAAAAAAATCATTTTTCATCTTCTGCTTGCTAGATAAAAAAAAAACAATTTCTGCATTTTATTCTTAGCATCAAAATATTTTTGGGTTTCTATTATTGTCTACAAAAAGTGAGTAGTTTTTTTAGAAATCAAACCAGAAGTAAAACTTTTTTGCTACAAAAAATTGTTTTATGCGGGCTAAATTTAGCCAATTTTTCAAAAATTCATATATTTTGCTTCAGGCATTGGATTTCAGCAAATAAGATATCATTGGAAAGCTGGAGATGAGAACTTTCCATCCACAGGGGTATTGAGGATATTTTTTCCATTTTGTACTAGATATTTCAGGTTGAAGCTATCTTGTACTAAATTTTTCAACAGGCCATAACTTTCGCCTTGGTGCTCCAATTTTCAGAAACAAATAGGCATTGGAAAGGTCTTTAAGAGCACTACATAGCCAAAGGCTAATTTTACCAGATTTTGTCTCAAGTTCATTTTATATCAAAATTTGTAATTTTGATTATTTTAAACCTATTGAGCATTGTATCTTGGAAAAGGATTTGTAAATGCACTAAATTATAAAGTGTCAACCTTATAATATTTGGGGGGGGGTGATCTTTGATACTAGTGAAAAGGGTGGGAGTGTATTGATGTTCCTTTTTTGTGTTGTTCTTTTGTAATCATTTGAGGATTGTGTCATGGGTTTTTCTACTCATCCTTCTATGATATTTTTGGATAAGTGATGAGCCTAGTTTTTGGTCTAATTTTGGTAGAACCTATAGTCTATTTGCTCATAGATGTCACATAATTTAATTCTTAAGTGTTGGTATTGGCATAATGTTTCCCTCAAACCATTTGATATACCTTATTGCTTTTAATGATATTTGGCATATGTGTCATTCCATATTGGATTTTGTATGTGATTAATGAATGTTTTTAGAGGAGTAGATGTGGTAGCGAGTGTGTGTGATTTAACTTTTTGATATGTAAATTTTATTATGCTGTTGAGGGAAGATTTACCATAACGCCCAAATTTTAGAAATCGCCCAAGCCAAGAAGATTCTTCATGCAACTCAATGTAAACTCACCCTCAGGACCCCTAATGATCGCTACATGCATGGGTGTTATTGCTGCACCAGATCTACACTTGATCACTGCATGTCCACTGTGCATTCCATGCATGCAACTGCCATTGCCCAATTTTCCTCATTTTCCCAACAGTGTCCTCCCAATCATGTATTGACTCACTTGTTTAGCTGTAGTATAAATAATGACGGGTGCTCCTTCGTGAGGTTGCACGATTTGGACATTGTACTCTCATTCTCCCTCTAGCTCTGGCTGCCATACATTACTCTTTGTATGCATGATTTATAGGAATAAAATAAAGCCCGAAGTTCCCTACTGGAAAGCCCTTGGTTAGTTTAGAGGATACTTATCAAGGGGCCCACTTGGTGAGTAGAATCTATCTTCTAGGCCTAGCATTAGTTTGTACATTTGTTGTTTGGGCACTTAGCTAGAACTTTAAGTACTCAATCTGCCTCGTTCTACCAGAATTCCATTATGTGACCTGCTCCTACAAGAAAGTGGTACAGAGTAGTCTCCGCTTGTCACCTCGGGATTTTCATCTCCTGCTCTATATTCTAGCTTAGCATAGTTGTTGGATGATATTCAACATTTGCTTCATTTCCTTTTAAGCAATTTACTTTTAGTATTGTGTTTCCTAGTTGTAGAGTGCAATGACTACTTGAGCCCCTAGTGCACATACTGTGCTAACCCATTTCAAGTTCACATCCTTGGGTTGACAAGTTAAATGCACCTTCATGATGATTGAATAGCTATTCAGGTTAGATTTCCAGTCTCTGAATAATGGTTGTAAAGGCTTAGTTATGAAATCATTGTAGGAGGGCAACATTTTTTGCGCCATTGTCAGGGATGGTGTCAAGCTAGGAAGTGTTTTGGAGTCATTGGTAGTTTTTCTTGATGTAGTGTTTCTAAGAATTTTTCTTAGCATATCCTCACTTAGGAAGTAATGACCCCCCTTGATTCTTTACCAATTCTTTGTGTGAGCTGATTGACAGTGAGTGATACCGCATGCATAGAGGAAGGAGAAGGGATGCTTATGGGATATTTCTTCCTAACAATCCTCGTCCATTTCAGCTAGTTGAGTACCAAAATCTACCAGAAGAAGAGGAAGAAGAAGATCCACACCCCTTTACTGATGCATATCCTGATTTGACTAGCTCTGAAGTCTCCTCAAAAGATCAAAATCAGCTTGAGAACCCCTTTGTCTTAGAACCACATCAAGTAGGCATGGCTGATGCAAATAGGAATAGACCAAACCAACCGACTTTTCCTTTCCCCATTTCCCATCAAAATGAAGTTTACAATATCAAGAACATTCTTGCCTCAGCACTCCCCAAATTTTATGGACTTGTGACAAAAGATCCTTATACCTTCTTAGTTGAGTTTGACATACTCTACAAGAGTTATGATTACACTACTGATGCCCATAGGCTTAAGTTATTTCCCACCACTTTGAAAGAGGATGCATTAAGATGGTTCATGAGCCTAGGAATGGATACTGTGGAAACTTGGGAAGACATGAAGACAAAATTCCTTGAGAAGTATAGGGAATACTGTAGGGGTAGTGACATGAGAGGAGGTGACATTTTCAGGATGCAGCAGAAGGAAGATGAGAGCCTAGAAGATTACATTGCAAGGTTCCTTTTTTGCTTGCAAAAGTCCCCACACCATGCACTTAATGAGGACTCACAAAAGTTTTTTTTCCTTAGAGGCAGCAATGATAGCTGCACTAATGCTTTGGACCTCATGGCAGGAGGAGATATCTCCCAAGTTCCTTGGCAGGATATCAAGAAAATATGCCAAAATTACTCCAGGGCAGCTTTAAAGAAAGGGAGAGCTTATCAATCTTCCATGGGTAAGTCAATTACTAGTGGAGTTTCAAGAATGGAGATTACTAATTTGTTGGCATATTTCAAGCAAGATATTATCAAAAATCTAGCTACTCAGCTAGATACACTTCAGGTCAAAAAGAAGCAAGAAGAGGCAGAGATGATGTTGGCAGAGTATTGCCTTCACTACATACAAAAGAAGAAGGAAGTTGCAGATGTAAGATGGTAGCTAACCTGGAAAGTAGGCAGATTTCACCTGAGTTCAAGCTAATTCAGATTGAAGAAGACCAATTCTACCATGTAACACAAAGGAAGCCTTGGGCTCCAAGATAAGGTATTCCACTAGATCCACTATCCTATGTTGGGCCATATTTTAACTCATTCATCTGGTAACCAATGGCAGCCCCCATATCCACCCAGTTATGGAGGATATCCACCACAGCCTTGGAATAACCCTCCAAATGCTTGGCCTAGTCATCAGAGTTCTCCACCTCAGTGGCAACAATCTTAGTGGTAGCAATTTCAGGGGCACTGGAAACCACCTCCAGGAAATTGGCAGCAAAAAAATCCATGGAGAGGAGGATAACAATGGCCTACCAAGACAACTAGTTACATGTAGACACCCTCTCAGCCACAACAACTTGATCTAATACCTCCACCTACTAATCCAAGCTCTAATGCACCTAAACCAACTCAACTACCAGCTCAGCCCACACCCAATCCTAATAACAAGCCACAACAATAGCCTACATACTTTGTTGATTCAAATCAATTCCCTGCATATGCTGTGAGTGTAGGTGACATCCATTTACGTTCAGGAACTACTCTATCAGGACCTCCCAATCCAATTATCACTGAACTTCCTATGGAAGAGGAGGAGGAGCCTCTGAATGATCCTATTCAGCCAAGTGCACCTAACAATCTTGAACCATTTCAAGCTAGGCATACTGAACAAGAACTGCCATTTGCTCAGAGATTGGAAGTTTCCAAGAAGAAAGAAGAAAAGGAGGATACCACTTTTGACATCCTGGATCAACTAAAGCATATATGTGTTCAGATACCCCTATTTCAGGCCATAAAGGATGTTCCAATCTATGGCAAAGCTATCAAGGAAGCTTGTCTTAAGAAGCCAAGAAGGAAGAAGAGAGACCCAACTAGAGTTCATGGGGTGGGCTACCTAGCTGATATCATGCTAGGAAAAGTGATTATTCCCAAGTATAATGACCCAGGTAGTCTTGTAGTAGCAATTTTCATAAATGGGATCCAAGTGAAGAATGCTCTGAATGATTTAGGGGCAGCAATCAATGTGATGACCAAAGACATCCTGTAGCAACTAAATATTGTAATTATGAGATCTACTCCTACTATCCTACAACTTGTTGATGGCTCTATTATTAAGCCTGATGGTGTAGTGGAGGACCTTGTGGTAGTTCTAGACTCCTGGGAATACCCAACAAATTTTATGATTCTTTCTCCTATGGCTACACTAGGCGAGTATCCCATCATTCTTGGAAGGCCTTGGTTGGCAACTGCAGATGCATACATTGGATGTTGGTCAGGTGACATGACCATTTCAGATGGAAGGAGTTCTAAATTTTTTGTTCTTTATCCACTTGCTCAGCCATCTCATGATGAGAAAGATTTTGTATGGCCACAAGTTGGTGAAGAGGCCGAGGAAGTTAATTTTTGTGGTGCACCTTATGGTGCTAGAAAGAAGCTCTTTCATGAAGCTCCAATATGACGATGAAGTGTTAGCTAATCTCATTCAGAACCATTATGAAGTGGAGGAAGCATCATCTTCTACTTCGGTCAGGACACTTCTACCTACTCTTCTTGCAGCCACTGTTCTTGCAAATATTCTTCCTGTAGATGATCTTCCTGTAGCCACTCTTCCTACAGCCAGACTTCCTACAACAACAGGTATGTTCCATACATTGTTGTCGTATGAACTAATGGTACCATGTATTAATGAAGCAGCCATGGTAGAGTTAACTACACAAGTCTAGGTGTTAGAAGGAAAATATCTGAATGTTAATAGTAAATTGAATGAAGAGTAGCAAATGTTATTGGAAAACCTATTAAGGGCCCATCAACATGCATTTGCATGGGATTATCATGATATGAAGGGACTAGATCCTAAACTTTGTACCCACAAAATTTATATAAGAGATTATTTCACTCCAGTAAGACAGCCACGAAGAAGGATTAACCCTACACTAAGAGAAATTGTGAAAGGAGAACTACAAAAATTGCTAGATGCAGGATTTATCTACCCCATTTCAGATAGTCAGTGGGTATCTCCATTAGTGATCATGCAAAAGAAAGGAGGGAAATGGTGAGTTTGTGTTGATTATAGAGAACTTAATGCTGTCACCAAGAAGGATCACTTTCCTTTACCCTTCATTGATCAAGTTTTGGACACCCTTGCAGGAAAGCAATACTTCTCTTTTCTAGATGGATTCAACAGCTACAACTAGATCCAAATTGCACCAGAAGACTAAGAGAAGACCACATTTACCTGTCCATGGTGGACCTATGCCTATTCGG
>VDFB02080259.1:0-53171 GCA_007258455.2 Sequoia sempervirens
ATCAATTTTGATATTCTTTATATTGTGAGCTAATCCTCACCATGGTTTTTCCCTTATTGGATTTTCCATGTAAATCTAGTGTTATTGTGTGTGTGTGTGTGATGATTTTTAGTTTCTTCTTTTACACTTAATGATTAATCATATTAGCAGAGTAAAGGATTTGTGATTGATCTAATTTTTGGTGAAAGTTTTAAAGGCTTAATTTGTTACAATTGATTCACTCCCCCTCTCATTTGTCTTGTTCAACATATATATGTATATTCCTTATTTACATATACACATATTTACATGTATATATATAAATATATCACAATATAATTTAGAATTTGCATTAAGATATATATTTATATAGTATATATGTATATTTCTTATATACATAAACATATACATCTATATCACAATATAGCAACAATTATAACTAATGAGAAATTACATATGTGTGTGTATTCTCAATACACACATATAATTTATATATACTTATATATCATGAAGTAACAAAAAATAAAAATAATGAGATTTTACTGCACATAGACCAATTCCTTTTTTAAGATTAATATAAATATAGCGGCCCTTATGTAGTTGACCTAGTATAGCAAGAAAACCTAGACCATTTTACTCTATAAATATCAACCTATATATGGTTGTATAGCTATATCCACACATTTATTTTCATATAGAGTGTCTTGATTAGAGGTAAAAAATGGGTTTTGAAGGGGCCCAGAACCCTTTACAAAAAGGAACAGGTAAATCAAAAAAGAAACAACATTAAACAACCATCAGCCCAAAGTTAGCAAACCACTAGCCAAAAAGCAGCCATAAACTGGCAACCACCACTACATATTGTTCAGAATTTCAATAGCTTCCATCTCACTAGCAGCAAGCTTTTGTCCCTTAACCCCAGTATCAGAAACCTCAATACCCAAGGCCCCAACCTAATTTTGCAGTCTATTTCTAGTCCTAACCCCAGGCCCACCAGTTTTTACCTCACAACTCAAAACAGAACCTTTAGCAGCACCCTTAATAGCAACATAATCCTCCCCGTTAGCTTACCCTCAACAGCCATAACATTAGCCGACAAAATTTTCTTTCTCTTATTAGGGGAGAAATCCATCACAGAGTCTAATCTAGTCAAGACTTTAGGAGCTTCTCCACTCTTCATAATGACATTCCAAATTTTGTCAATTTTCTCCTCAAGGGATAACATTCTTCCCTCCATACTTTGTTTCAGATTGACGATTTCCTCTGCCACAGTATTAGCAATAGTATTAAGACCAGTCATTAAATTATTAATTTGGCTTTGGATCAAAGGATCCTCAACCTTGCAAGCAATGCTTCTAATATGAACATTAGTCCTATTGATCTCATGAAAGAACCATTTAAACAGTTTAAAAAGTACATTGGCACTATCATGGACCGAACCCAACACATCAAATAGATCCTCCCTATCAAAATTTTCAATGCAATTTCCCACAGCAACATCCTCTTCAAAATAACTCTCATGGACCTTATAATCAGAAGCATCCTTACCTTTACCAACAATGACAAGAGACTTCATCCTATGAATGGAATTGGCAATTTTCTCTGTAGTAGCCATCCTCTTCTGAATCCTCTCTGCATCTACTATCTTAGCTCCCGCAGCTTGTTCACCACCCATAGCTCTAACCTTTTGCTTTGGAAAACCAATGATAGCACTCGAAACATCCTCACCATGGAAGCCACCAACCACAGAGAAAGGGGCATTCTTCTCCAGGTGTTGACTAGGTTTCAAAACCCTTCTCTTCTAACTTCCTTCCTCGGGATCCTGCACAAGTCTAGACGCAAGGGGAGGAGAAGAAGATTCCCCATAAAGATCATTTTTGTCTTTGCCCCCCTTAGAAGGAACAGTCACCTCCACATCATCACTGCAAGTCATATAACCTACTTCCTCATCCAATTTCATTTTCCCATATTTACCTAGAACAAGGGATATGGGGCCCTCCTCCAGAGAGGCATATGAGTCTGGGACATAGTCAACATCATCATCCCTATTTGGGACTTAGAATCTTTATTTAACATAAGCCTCCTCTTCTTCGGTTTCTTAGAAGCCCTTTCCTCACCCGACTCAATTTCATAACCCTCCCTAGCCTTAGTAGAAATATCCTTCGAAGTAACCAAAGTTTTATGGACATCATGAGCTTTAACATGTTCATAAATCAAAAGAATCAACCCAAAATGTAGGACAAGATTTTTGGGATTCTTCCTATGCTCTTTAATCCCACATTCCATTGACACTAGCAAATAATAGGGAAATGACACCCATTTCTTGTGCCTAAAATGGTTAAGCAACAAAAAATGGTAATTGTTAATGGTTGTGTACCTTCCTTCCAGGGTTACATACCTTGTGATTTCTTCGACAACATTCCACCAAAGAGCCTTCAAGGAATTCCTTAGATACCCACCACTCTTCGCAGGCTTCAAGTCATCACTCTCATTCTTCTTAAAGAAAAGAGACATTGTGGCCAATGATTCTTTCTTATCCTTGTACACCTTCATACCCTTAATCGTAAGTCCATTAATCTGGGCTATGGACTCCTCATCCACCGCAATTTCCCTACCAACCAAGTCCAAGGTTCTCCCTTTCCACCCTTTCTCAACCAATTCAGTAACCTAAGTATTATTGCCATGCAGTTTCTCCATGAAGGGAGTTAAACCACCCTTTTCTAAAATCGCCCACACTTCCTTTCTCTACTTAGTAGTATCACAATATTTGGACTTGGCATGATTTAGATCCCCACCCATGATGATTGAAAACAGAGACCAAGCACTCAACAGGAAACTCATAAGGAAGCAGCAGACACCACTCAGAACTGAATTATCCAACAAAAGAGTATGGAAACTTATGCGAAAAACACCCACAATCCATGCGAAGGAAACCACAAGACATACATACCATAATTAATTCAAACTCTGTGCCATATGACAACCTTTCCTCAAAATCATAACCATACCATCCTTACTAATGATATGCCACCATGTGAGCAAGGACGTGCACACCTTAAAGAATAATTTAACTTTCATTTATAACAATAGTTGTAGCCTCATAAGGGATGGGGTCATTTAAATTCCAAACCTTACTATCTCTAACACCAAAGTTAGCGAAGAAATCAACTAACTTGTTTCCCTCCCTCAAAATATGGGAAATATAAACATTATCAAAGGACTTAATAATTTCAATGGAATCCTTGATCAAGGCCTCAATTGTCCAATACGGAGGAGATAAATTCTTCAAATTAATAATAATGTTCAGAGAATCACCCTCCAACCAAACCTTCCTATACCCTCTTCTTTGAGCTAGAACAAGACTATGATAGGTAGTTGTTGCCTTCGCAAAGTGGTTTGTCTAGGTTCCTAAAGGGAGTGCCATAGCAGAGAGGAGCCTAACATTAGAATTTCCAATCACTCCCCCACATCTAGCAGATCTTGGATTACCTTTAGCAGCACCATCAAAGTTGATCTTAACCCAACCATCTGGTGGTGCCTTCCAAGCAACACCATCTCTTGAAGATTTCCCTTTAGAGATCGGGAGAGCTATATCACAGGGCAACTTCCACTTTTGAGCAATTGAAATATCATAGGAGTAGAGATTAATCTTTTGACCAACATGGAAGGAGATCCCAGAAATAAAATTCTCCTTAATACCAATACAAATCTTATGGGCCATGGATAAAGTAGGAAGAGCAGAGTTTCTAAAAATTCTATTGTTACGCTCCAACCACACCCCCCAAGTCAAATGAGGCAGAGAGAGGGACCACAAAATCTGCAAGGTCAGATTAGTTGAGGGGAACAACCATTGGAACCATAAGTCTTTAATAGAGCCAGGAAACACCCATCCAAGATTCCAAAGCAAAAGAACATGATTCCAGATCACACCAACATATTTGCACCCAAACAGCAAATGACAAGTATTTTCCACTTCCTCTTCACAAAGAAAGCATCTATTGGGCATAAAAAAACCTCTTTTTATCAGATTATCAGTAGTGAGAATTTTATTCTGAGAGAATAGCCAAAAGAAAATATTGATCTTAGGAATCAGTCTAGAGGACCAAACAAAAGCCCGAAAAGGAGGCGGACTCGTAAAAAAATCATTCAAAGAAAAATCCAAAGCAACAAAAAATTTACCCTCAGAAGATGGCTTCCAAACAAACCTATCAGGAAAAGGACTAACACGAATGTGAACACTTGATATAGCCTTATAAAAAATTTCAAGACCAGGATCCAACTCATACAATTTCCTCCAACAACCTCCATTAATATAATCAGCAACAAATCTGCCAACTAGACGCAAACCAAGGTCCATAAAGGGATGAGCCCAAGTTTGATCCTTTAGAGGTCCATTACCAATCCAATTATCATCCCAGAATAAAATACTCCTCCCATTCCCCAATTTCTAGGAGAGACCCTTAGCAACAAGCCTACGAGCCTTCAAAATAGAGTTCCACAACACATAACCATTTAGGGGATTAAACTCATTAGAAATCACATCTCTGATCCCATCAGCACCATGTAAGTATTTACTCCAAGTGATTTTTTCCCACTCACTTTTAGCTAACAAAAGATTCCATAGCTATTTCCCCAAGAGGGTAATGTTAAACGGTCTGATTTTGTGAATACCCATCCCCCCAACCTTTTTCAGCCAACAGACATAATCCCAAGCAACCAAATGAGTTCTTTTTTTTATCTTCAATCCCCATCCATAAGAATTTTTTTTGAATTCCTTCCAAGATATCCACAAATTTCCTTAGCATATGAAACAAACTAAGAGCATATACCAAAATATTTTGTAAGGTAGATTTAATCAGCTGAACTTTACCTGCTCTGCTCAATAAGGGCCCCTTCCACCCAACCAACTTGGAATTAAATTTTTTGATCAACCCCCTCCACAAAGAATCAGGAGCCTTAGAACATAAGGGGAGTCCTAGGTAAGAAGCAAGCAATTCACCAATTTGACACTGCAGGATTCTAGCAATCTTGATCTATCTTTGAATCAGAGTGTTGAAGAAGAAAATAACTCTTTTGTACGCTAAATTTCTGCCCAGACACAACCTCATATATACATAAAATCTATTTAATAGCCTGAGCTTCCTTAATAGACACCTACCCAAGCAAAAGAGAATCATCTACAAATTGTTGATGAGAGCAAACAAGATTAGCAAAAGAGGGGGCTAACCCAAACATAAGACCAGAATTAACAAATCTTTAGATAAGACAACCCAAAGACTCCACCATAATGATAAATAGGAAAGGAGAAATAGGGTCTCCTTTCTGCAGACCCCTGGAGCAATCAAAAAGAGGAGAAGGAGACCCATTGATGAGCACAGAGAATCAAGGGGTCGAAATGAGTTGAAACACCAAAGCCACCAACTTCTCACCAAAACCAAAGGAGAGAAGAATCTTAGACAAAAAACCCCAATCCACCCTTTCATAAGCTTTGAGTAAGTCAAGTTTAAGGATAAAACTAGCCTACTTATTAATAGAAAGAGAATGAATATTCTCATGCATAGAGAGAATGGAATCCAAAATTTTCCTACCAGCCACAAACCCATTCTGTTGAGGGGATATGATAAGAGGAAAAATCTTTTGCAACCTCAACACCAAAACCTTAGAGAGAATCTTATATATAGAGTTGCACAAACTGATAGGCCAAAATTCCTCAAAAGGAGTAGCACCAGGATTTTTGGGAATCAAAACAATGAAAGAGGAGTTCATTTCCTTTAAAAGGGAACCCAATCTAAAAAACTCCTTAGAATCTGTGGTGTAAAATTGCTCCAGGGTTTGCTAGCACCAACCTACTAGAAGACTTCTCTTTGTCTTCCACCAAGAACCTGACAACTTCAGGACTCTAATTAGACTTAGGTCATTAACTAAGTCTTGCTTCAACCCTGTTACAAGAGTCTCTCTCCTTGTGCTTCACCTTGGATGACTTAACACCATTTGAATTTGCAATCTTCTTCCCAACACTTAGAAGGATCTAAGTGCCATCTTCATTATCAAACTTGAACTGCTTGCAAGGGTGTTGGAGGCACTGATTCTTTGCATTTCACATTCAATTGAATACATCTTGGAGGGTCTTTAGTCTTCACTCCTACCGATCTCAAGATTTTGCCTTAAAGAGGCTTATTTCTTGTAGCCCTTACCAGTCACCTTTTTGCTTTTCCTGTCTAAGCTCTCCAAACAACTTAGCAAATAAATTGCACTTTTGGACACCCTTTTGAGTCTTTTAAAACATTCACAGGGTTTCAGACCCCTGTCTCCTCTGTACAATAGATTCCTACAATCTAGGGTAAAAAGGCTAATAGACCTAATTCCTAGGGTTACACTGATTTCTTTCTTCTTTCTTACACAAATGGATTGGATAGACCACAATCCTTTCAGCATGTAAAAATATGACTAAGACCTGCCTGAAGCCGTACTATTTTCATACTATACCCTCTACCCCTACCTGCACTCTTCAATTTTCACTCTCAAACCTCTAACCGAACTGTCCTAGCTCACCTAGGGTTTAAGTTTAATAATCCTTGCTCCATTCCCTACACTTCCTACTAAATATATACAAGTGATTGGCTCCCCTGTCATTTCAATCCAATCTCAGGGTGATCCCGTGGTTAGATTTTATGGGGGAGCCATTTAAAAACTGACTGCTCAAAATAGAGAAAACAAACCCTCTACAATCTAACTTATGAATTCAAAACAACAAATCTACTCTAAGAAACCTGAATACAAAATGAAAGTTACTCAAAATTGTTCTATGAACACAAGTTCAGTGCTAAATCAGTGTACACAATGACTTTGATATCTTTGTTTTTCAAGATACTCAGGTGAAGCACAGAAAATGCAGAATTTCTCTATTCCTTCAAAACCAAAACTTGATTACAATACATTCTAACTACTGTCTACGAGCCACCACACCTACTTAGATTCCTTTGCCATGTTTCAAGGGATGTTGATCGATCCCATACTCCTAAATTTTAGGGAATCCAAGACAACTAAGTTGCATGCAACCTAACAAATGTTGTCATGCAATTTTACAACTTATGCAACTTCCCATCATTGTGTCCTCTTCCTAACTTCTAGGACCTCTAACTCCTTGATTTCGAACCATCAACTCCCTCAACTACCTCTTGGCATCTTCTAACAACAAGGATGTGGTTATAACACATTTAAGGCTCAACCTTCCAACATAAGTTGTCTCAAGCTAAATAAAGCAACATTTAACAACAATGATTAACTAAGATGACTTTAGTCCTAGTGACTAACTCACCACACACAAACAAGACCTTCTAAGGTCCAAATTAAACATACCATTATCCTGACTTGGCTAAGGTCAGGTACAAGCCAAAATTGATGACAAACAAAATGGAGGTTAGCCTGGGTGCTCCTACACCATCCTCCCCAAAACAAAAGATTTCAATCCACCCTTGGATTGAGCAAGTTGAGATCAATGCCCAACTTCTTGAACTCTGACTCCTTGATCCACACTGCATCTGCATCAGGTTGACCATGCCTCTTAATCAGATGTTCTTTGTATTCTTTGGTCCTAGTCTTCTTGTAGACCCTGGTATCTAATATCTTGTCAGCTTGTTTGACTGTAGCAGAGGGTAGTTTGAGTTCTTCCACATCTTGGATAACTTCATGGAGGTTCTTATCCATGTCTGGTGGTGGTCCTTTGTAATGAACCAGATCTGCAACATTGAAAATAAGGGACAGTCCACTGTCATCCGGTAGTTGCACCTTGAAAGCATTGTTTCCATATTTCTCCAAGATAGGACAGGGACCTATCCTCTTCATTTGCAACTTATGAGGAACTCCTTTCTGCAGTCTAGACTTGTTTAAATGCACCATCACCAAATCTCCAACATGGAACTGCACTTCTCTTCTATGCTCATCCACCTTGGTCTTATGCTTCATGGTATTTTCTGCCAATGTCTTTTTGACTGTGTCATGAATCTCCTGCATTGCATAGGAAAAATCATCAACATATCCACTTCCCTTGACTCCATCCTTCAACTCTCTCAGCTCATAGATTCCTCTAGGATGTAGTCCATAGACAATTTCAAAGGGACTCTTCCCTGTTGATCTATTTACAGTGTCATTGTAGGCATATTCAGCTTGCCCAATCATCTGATCCCATTGTTGACCATACTCTTTGGTCAAGCACCTTAAGAGATTCCCAAGAGTTCTATTTACAACTTCGGTCTGACCATCATTTTGGGGATGGTATGCAGATCCAAAGGATAAATTAGTGCCCAATCTTTGCCAAAGAGTCTTCTAAAAATGACTCGTGAACTTAGTGTCTCTGTCTGATACAATGCTGATTGGTAATCCATGAATCCTTACTATCTCTTTGAAGAAAAGAGAGGCTATTTGACTGGCATCATTGGTTGTTTTACATGGCACAAAGTGAGCCATTTTGTTGAATCTGTCCACAACCACATAAACACTGTCCATGCCTTGTCTTGTCTTGGGTAACCCAACTACAAAGTCCATACTCAATGTAACGCCTCGTCATGCGAACCCCAAAGGACAACTAAAGAAACAATTTCCACATAATTTTTTTTTTAAGTAAAACTAACATACATGAGATGCACATTAAGTTATGACATGAAAATTCATTTAAACAAATCCACTATCACTTAAGTCCCTTGGGGTACACGAGGATGCATTACGAAACTTAGTTCCCTACATCAATGATAAGGAATGAAAACCAAATTTAATCCATGACAAAGCATACATATAAAACCATCAATAAGAAACATTCAATTAAATAAATACAACACTTTGAAAAACATCTGATATGGAACCATATCCACACAAGGTTTACCAATGCCAAAATATTACATCACATCCTTTTCATTACTTTACATTGTTCAAGTCATACAATGATACAAACATGTTTCCCAATATGGGCAGGAACCACATGACATAATAGAATGGTACAACTCTAGAGTAGCCGCAACAGCACCAATCTGCACCTCTCGATCCTTGACTAGGGACCCAATGGGGTGCTTAGCACATTCCACCTGACCACGTGGGTCCGAAGACCCACCCCCCATGCTAAGGAGCTGACAAGAAGATACCTCAACCAAGAAAATCCAAACAGGGAACCACAAGACTCAACATCATACAAAGGTATCATAAAACAAGGATTACAAGGACATAATCAACAACATTCATGAGTCAATAAAATCAATAAAGCTATGAAACTCATCACATTTAACCCATGCAATAACAATTGAGCAAGTCACCAAAGAGCATCTATAAATCATTTTCACAAGAATCTGAAACAACATAAAGATTACAATATCCAGAGGTGACAAGAAACAAGAACAAGGGTGTCTAGTGGAGAGTGTCATCGCATAGCTCCCACGGGATTCTCCTGGCCCTTCCTCCGACTGAGGCGCTGGCACCCATCTATGGATCTCCTGGCCCTTCCTCCTAACTGAGGCACCGGCACCATAGGGTAGCTAATGCGGAGCCGATAATCTCTCATGAAGACGAGACTACAACTTCGCCGACCATGGCCTTCTCAGTCTATCACTAGTCTATGGTAGCCCTAATGCATAGATGAAGAAATCCAGTTTTAATTATCTTGTGTGCTTTACTACCCATCCCCCTAAATTCTATTGTTTAGGTTATCACTTGTTTAATCACTCTTTCGTGGGTTATCCTGAGCCCTTCCTCATCTTGAGGCGCCGGCGCCCACGAAGAGCCACTCTCCCTAAGACCCCTAACATAAATCATACTAGGCAAGGGTTGTACCGTAACTGAAAAACAAATAATCTCAAGACCAAACTACGCGAGGCATTAACCATCTCGCTATAAACACATAATCAACGTCTCAACAATTCATGTACAACCCTTTTAAAATCATGATATCAAAACACTTGCCACATCAAGGGCACATAAAAAGAGAACATCAACTGACAATAATCTCAAGCCTCTGGAAACCAAAAGATCGACAATCCACAAATGAGGGTAAAATGAAGCAACAAGAGTTGTCAATGATACGGGCTTCAAGCCAACTTCAACACCAACCCAATGAAATAAAGCTCGTCAAATCAAAATAAACTAAGAAGGTCATACTCATCAAAACATCCAAGACTTCAAGATATTCAAAAGGATCCCAACCAAAATCAACTCAAGGAAAATTCACGACAAGATAAAACATCAAATCATATAATAACCAATACAAACAAGCAACTACAACATCCATGAATTTCACCATTCGAAGCAACTTCCCATTATCAAACAAATAGTAAGACATTCCTTCCACACATAAACTACTAAATAATCTCATAAAATCAGGTACAACCCACTCATAATTTAAAATCACATTAATGATAAAAAAAATATGGCAAAGGCCAAATCACTGAAGAAACAATATGAAACCAGATTACCCATGCCCCTGGAAGCCCAAGAAAAAAAATGACTACTCAAGAACTCACAAATGAGAGTAAGTAAGAATAATACAAGTTTGAAAAATTCAATGAATAAAGACTCTTCAAATCGAAAATTAACTCAAGACAAAAGTCATATCTAGATGGAACCCTCATGATTGATCGCCATCACAACCAAGGCAACACTATTAAAACCAACTCACAATAACCAACACACCCACATACAAAATATGAGTGGAAACATCACTTCAACACATTCCTTTTATTCAAACAATTTCCACACGTAACAAAAATCCACAATCTCCTAATTTTTACCAATCAACACTTAAGTAAAACAAATGGGTAAATAACCTAAATGAGCATGAAATCAACATACTATACAATTCATTGGTTGAGTGATGAAAATAAAAGATCATCTCATTGATCTATTAAGTGACTCCTATTATTCAAAAGTAATTTTAACTTATAAACAATCATTTCGAAACCCAAATACCACAAGTACCACCGAAATTCCATATAAGCAATAGTAATATTTAACTCTAATTAGCATGAGACATCGATGCGAATGCAATCGAGATTACTTTTTCCTAACTGACTTGCAAGGTAAACATAAGTGTCCTTTAGTAACTAAACCTCTTCAATATTTATAAACTTAATAAACCTATTCTATTAATAAACCTTCTAAATATAAAATATAATCCAAACTTCCTTATAATTTCTAAGTTCTAGTCCCTTACATATCTATTTAAGGTAAGATAATGTCACCTACAAAAGTATACCTATATTTAAAGTACTATAGTATATGTCAATATGCTTCCATCTAAAAGGACAACCACAACAACTATGAAAAGCATTATTTTCCTTTTCTCCTAAAACTCATTACCTAACCATTGACTACACTTTATAAACCATTCCCACAATAACTCGTAATTAATTATGAAATGATTAATTAAAACTAAAATAATTAAGAACAAAGGCTCCTTTCATAAGGAAGTATATTTCATTTAATCAAGTAAATCAAAATCAAAATCAAATAGAACTTACAATAACTCACAATACATTTCCATTATCTATGATATCGATTAATCCAATTTTCCTTCTAAATAATCTCTTCATTACCAACCTAGTCAATTCATTGGTTTGATCATTTTAGGATAACATCCCTACATTCTTTGCTAAACTAATTAAATAACCAACAAAACTATAAGAATATGCCCCACAGTCTAAATGCTCAAAAATACTTAGCGCCCCATCCCACACCTTTTAAAATACAAGTAAATATAAACTTAATTTAAACCAAATAAATATCATATAAGAACTACTCCTGCAAGATAGTATATATATTTGTTTACCTCAATACATATGCACAGCTAAATGTACAAGCTCATAACCCTACGTTTATGGATATATATATATATATATATATATATAAAATCTTTCCTCAATACTCTTGCTCAAAATTTAACCACAATTTTAAAATGAAGTATATTTATATATTATAAATACATATGCATATAAAAATATAATCTTATAGATCAAATGCAGCCACTGCGATAGATTGACAATGGAATCAAAGGGATTGTTTAAGTCTTTAAAGTTTCCTATTGTGTTCAAAAGCTTCCATTATGACAGGTTAACAATGGAATCAGGGAGGTTATTTAAGCCTCTACAACATTCTATTTTCAAGTGCTGCAGATGTGACAAGTTGTTAAAGGAATGAGAAAGGTAGTTTAAACCTCTACCGCCTTCTATGTTTCTGCGAGAGGGTCCAAATAGAATTAGGGAGGTTATTTGATTCAAAACACCCTACCATGTCCAAGTGCCGCCGCTGTCACAGGTTGAGAATGGAATCAGAGGATTTAATTAAACCTTGACAATGGATTTGATAAAGAAAAGACAGAGGAATCAAAGGACAACGATTGCATTATAGTCGCAGCCAAGACACTAAATTTGTAATGCACGTTTGGCAAAATTTCTATCTGTATGTATGCCCAAAATTGAATGTCGATTCAAGAGTGAGGATAGACCATTTACTGAATTCTACGCAAATGCATTTAAATCAAAATCTGGACAAGAGCATTTTACACGAATTTGAGGTGTTGACCATGCAACACAAATAAAAAATAGATGCAAGGCAGAGAAAGGAACGAATTACAGATCACCATCGACACTAGACCAATCAAGAGAAGGGATGTCACACATTTCGGGTGTAAGCTTGCAGATACTTCTAGTGATTCAAGCAGTCTCAACATTATTCACTAAGAATCCTACATAATTTGTTTGAGACATATTTTGTGATATGGACCAGATCAATGGTATGGCTCGGTACAGGCTTAAGATGTAGATTATTTCCCCTAGCCGTGGTTTAGTGGGATCTCGATCTGGAGAATTATTAATTCCCTCTGTTTGTATTCAAAGTATAAACGTCTATATCAGAAACGATTTTGCAGGCAACTCGATGTCTGGCTGTACTAGAAGTCTTCGACATCTATCTTGGAAGTATTATAGGTGATGCTAAGCAAAACAATAGACATGCATGCAAGTTAATGAAGTCAGACCATACCTAAAATGGCTAGACATAATATTGAAAGAGCAGGCATGATTTGCAATTTAGATGAGGATATAAATATATCACAAATAAATAAAAACAAAATACGACATAAACCTAAATGATGGGGGATAAGGAAGACGGGTAAAGATATTTAAATATAACTATGTTCGAGTGTTCAACATGCGTAACACAAGCTCTGTTTAAAAAAAACCGCAAGGAAAACTTAACGCCATTTACTGATCTAATGGCATGCAAATCCATTATACATCCAATCAAACTGAGAGGTTTCGGCGGTTTAAACACATACCGAAAAATGATGGATCCGTATTGTTACTCGATCTTTGGATTCAATCCTTTGTTGACTTTGCAATAACCCAATGCCAATGCCAACAATAGCCTTTTGTTGCAGTCAACCTCCAGAGAATTCCCTTCGAAAAAAAAATGCCCTTAACCCACTGAAATTTTCTCCTCCCAAGACCCCCCAGCAAATTCATCAAATCCCCCTAGAAAACCCACTCCTCCCTATCCAAAAATCAGAGATTTTCTTCTTTTTCTTCTTTTTCTTCAAGACGAAATCAAGCAATCCTCATTAATAAAGCAAGTTTCTTGTTTGACAACAGTTTGACGCTATGCATGCGCTTGCATGCGAATCTTCCTGTCTTTTTTCGCTTTAACAACAATTCAATACTTATCTTTCTTATTTGTTAAAAGTCACCTAATTATCCCATCATTTAGGCTTTACTAATAAATCTCAACCTTAAATAACAATTGTCAATAAGTTGATTATTATTAATATTTTATAACTTAGCAATTAATAATTAATAGCTTTATATTTTAAATCACTTTATAATTTGGCAAATTATTTAATTCCAAGCCACAAATCATGTTGAACACCCAAAATAACATAATCCATTTAATTATAGGTTTTCCCTTTAATTTAGAATTAATTTATGTTTTCTATTATCATTTTAATTTAATTGACTTGATTAATCAAGACTAACCATAATATCAATTTTATCACCTAACTTAAAGTCAATTAAACAAGGAAATCAACAAGGTGTCTCAAAACAACCTAACATACTTACACCAATATAACGAAGAACCAAATGCAGAGGGGCACTACACTCAAGCATTCCCATGGCCTAGTAGGGATAGGCAATGGTTGGTATAGGCCTGCATTTGAAGAAGTACCCTTGGCCTTTTGACACACCACACAACTCTCCACATACCTCTTGACATCTAGGTTCATCCTTGGCCAATAGTAAAACCTTTGAACAAGTTCTTGAGTCTTGGTGATCCCAAAATGACCACTCAATGCACCATTATGCTTTTCTTGTATCAAGTTCTCCCTAATAGAACCTCTAGGAACACATAGCTGATTCCCTTTAAACAAAAGTTCACTTTGCAAAGTATATTCAGCATATTTACTATGAAAGTGATTCTTGTATTCAGCGCATACCTTATAGATGTCTGCAAAATCTTCATCATCTGCATATAGATCCTTGAAATGATCTATCCCCATGCTTTTCAACTGAATTTCCTGAATTGTGAGGACTCTTCTACTCAAGGCATTTGCCACCTTGTTGAGAGCTCCTTTCTTGTGCTTGATATTGAAGGTGTAAGCTTGCAAGTACTCCACCCATTTCATGTGTCTGTGACTCAACTTCTCTTGTGAATTCAGGAAACTGAGTGCTTGGTTATCTGAATACACTATGAATTCCTTGGGAAGCAAGTAGTGCCTCCACTTCCTTAGAGCTTGGACCAATGCATACATCTCAAGGTCATAAGAAGAATACTTCTTCTTGGCTTCACTTAACTTCTCTGAATGAAAAGCCACCGGTCTGCCCTCTTGACTGAGAACAGCTCCAATAGCCACATTGCTTGCATCACACTCAATGGTGAATAGCTTCTCAAAGCTTGGTAACACCAAAATAGGTTGGGTAGCTATCTTTTCCTTCAGCAACTCAAAACTTTTGTTAGCTTGCTCATTCCATACAAACTTAGTCTTCATTCCTCCTTTTATGGTATCCAATATAGGAGCACAAATAGCACTAAACTATCTTATAAACTTCCTATAGTATTGAGCAAGACCATGGAAGCTTCTTACCTCTGTTGCTGTCTTTGGAGTAGGCCAATTGAGGATGGCTTCCACTTTGTTGCTGTCCATCTTCAAGTTGCCATGTGATAGCACAAATCCAAGGTACACCAACTCTATTTTGATGAACTCACACTTTTCCAAATTTATCTTCAACTTCTCCTCCTGCAACCTCTTGAAAATCAACTCTATGTGTTGAAGGTGCTCTTCTCTTGTTTTGCTATAGATTAGTATATCATCAAGATACACCACTACAAATTTGCCAATGTAGTCTTTTAGGATTTCATTCATGAGTCTCATGAATGTGGAGGGGGCATTAGACAATCCAAATGGCATATCTAGCCACTCATAGAGACCCTCATTGGTTTTGAAAGCTATTTTCCACTCATCCCCCTCATGTATCCTAATTTGGTGATAACCACTCTTTAAATCTATCTTGGTATAGTATCTAGCTTCACCAGGACAATCCATGAGATCTTCAATTCTAGGGATAGGGAACCTATACCTAATGGTTATCTTATTTATTGCCCTGGAATCAGTACAAAGCCTCCATTCTCCTCCCTTTTTAGGTGCTAAGACAGTGGGTACTGCACATGGACTAATGCTTTTCCTAATAAGACCTTGGTTCAGGAGTTCTTGAATCTGCCTAGCTATTTCCTCATTTTGTTGAGGAGTCATCTTATAGGCTGCTTTGTTTGGTAGGGTAGCCCCTAGTATCAAGCGTATCCTATGACTTATGGCTCTCTTAGGGGGTAATGTTGTTGGTTGACCACTACTTACAATGCCTTCATAGGTCTGCAACAATTTCTGTATCTCCTTAGGTAACTCTAGTTTTTCAGCTTCTTTCCCATTGCTTACCTCTCTTGGCTTTATCATCACTGCATAACCTACTCCTTCTCCTTCTTCCAAGGCTTCTAGGAACTCTTTTTCACCAACCATGAGCAGTTTAGGACCTGCTGTTTGCACCTCTGTATCTTCTAGCAAAGACTGAATTTTGAAGGTTACCTTATCTTTCTTGAAAGTATAGGAGTTCTTTGCTCCATCATGCACAGCTTGGTGATCAAATTGCCATGGTCTACCTAGGAGCAAGTGACATGCATCCATAGGTAACACATCACACAAAACTTTGTCCTTGTACCTACCAATTGAGAATTCCACCCATGCTTGTTCATTCACCAAGACATGCTAACCTTTATTAAGCCATGTGACCTTGTAAGGATTGGTGTGGGGTATCCTTGTCAACTTCAGCTTGCTGACTGTCTCCTCTAACACAATATTGTTAATAGACCCTGAGTCAATGATGACTCTACACACTTTCCCCATCATCTTACACTTTATCCTAAACAGGGACCTCCTTTGGCTTGGTTCTTCTTTCACCGGCTCCTTGATCAAAGTTCTCCTCATCATGAGGTTCTCACCTTCCTCTGAATTCAATGGTACTTCAAGATGTTTATCTGCTATAGCTGTCTCATCATGAACCAGGTTAGTTCTCTTATCACCTCCATGAGAAGTACTACCTTTCTCTAGACATCTATAGGCCGGGTGTCTCAATTGATTGCAGTGGTAACATTTCATGTTGGTGAAGTAGTTACCTCTTCCTTGTCCACCACTTCTTCCTCTGGAGCTGGAGCCTCTTCCTCTACCACCTCTACTAGAGCTTCCTTCTTGCTGCTCAGAGTATCTGACTTCTCCTTGGGCCCTTGGTTCTGAACTCCTTCCACCATAACCTCCTCTTTGTCCTCTACTATCTTTCCCTTTACCTCTACTTTTGGGATTTTTCTCTTGCTTCTTTTTTCCTTTCTCCTCTATATTTAAGGCCATTTGATAGCATTGGTAGATGGTTTTGAAGTTCACTGGGCTCATGTCTTCTTGGATAGACCACTTAAGCCCATTCAAATACCTTGCTAGCTTGATGCTTTCATCTTCAACCACCTTTGATCTGAGGCACAATTTTTGAAACTCCTCGGTGTATGTTTGAACATCCATATCTTTTTGCCTAAGATTGTGTCTTCTCCTATGCAACTGAACTTCATAGTCATCAGGTAGGTAGGTTTTCCTTATTTTAGTTACCATTCCTCTCCATGTAACTATGGGACCCTTGCCTTCTTTCTCTCTTTCAGCTTGTACAAATTTCCACCAAGTGAGAGCTGCTCCTCTCAACCTTGACTTGGCCACCTTTACTTTTTGGGCCTCTGTTATACCATCACATTCAAAGTGATTTTCAATACTCTCAATCTAGTCCACAACAGAATCAATGTCCATTTGTCCACTGAATAGTGGCACTCCTTCCAAAGCTTTGCCACTTAAGGCCTGCAATGCCTTCAAGAAGGGTTCTTCAGCAAGAACAGGGTCAAGTTTTTGAGCTTCCTCCTCCAAGTCCACTTCTTTTTCTTTTGCTTCTTGCTCTTCCTTCTGTTCTATCTTATCCTTCACTATGTCTGTTGTTTCTTGAACTTCATCCAAGAGCTTCTCCATTCGAGACAACCTTTCTCTTAGCAGCTGGTTGTCCTCCTCTTACTCTTCTACCTTCTTAGCTAACTCAGCATTAGTCACCATGGTTCTTTCCTCTGGTGTGTTCTCTCCTACTGACTCAATGGGCTACAACATCAATCACAAGCCTTGATCCAACAAAGGCTCTGATACCAATATGGTGTAAAATTGCTCCAGGGTTTGCTAGCACCAACCCACTAGAAGACTTCTCTCTGTCTTCCACCAAGAACCTGACAACTCCAGGACTTTGATTAGACTTAGGTCATTAACTAAGTCTTGCTTCAACCCTGTTACAAGAGTCTCTCTCCTTGTGCTTCACCTTGGAGGACTTAACACCATTTGAATTTGCAATCTTCCTCCCAACACTTAGAAGGATCTAAGTGCCATCTTCATTATCAAACTTGAACTGCTTGCAAGGGTGTTGGAGACACTGATTCTTTGCATTTTACATTCAATTGAATACATCTTGGAGGGTCTTCAGTCTTCACTCCTACCGATCTCAAGATTTTGCCTTGAAGAGGCCTATTTCTTGTAGCCCTTACCAATCACCTTTTTGCTTTTCCTGTCTAAGCTCTCCAAACAACTTAGCAAATAAATTGCACTTTTGGACACCCTTTTCAGTCTTTTAAAGCATTCATAGGGTTTCAGACCCTTGTCTCCTCCGTACAATAGATTCCTACAATCTAGGGTAAAAAGGCTAATAGACCTAATTCCTAGGGTTACACTGATTTCTTTCTTCTTTCTTACACAAATGGATTGGATAGACCACAATCCTTTCAGCATGTAAAAATATGACTAAGACCTGCCTGAAGTCGTACTATTTTCGTACTGTACCCTCTACCCCTACTTGCACTCTTCAATTTTCACTCTCAAACCTCTAACCGGACTGTCCTAGCTCACCTAGGGTTTGAGTTTAATAATCCTTGCTCCATTCCCTACACTTCCTACTAAATATATACAAGTGATTGGCTCCACTATCATTTCAATCCAATCTCAGGGTGATCCCGTGGTTAGATTTTATGGGGGAGCCATTTAAAAACCGACTGCTCAAAATAGAGAAAACAAACCCTCTACAATCTAACTTATGAATTCAAAACAACAAATCTACCCTAAGCAACCTGAATACAAAATGAAAGTTACTCAAAACTGTTCTATGAACACAAGTTCAGTGCTAAATCAGTGTACACAATGCCTTTGATATCTCTATTTTTCAAGATACTCGGGTGAAACACAGAAAATGCAGAATTTCTTTATTCCTTCAAAACCAAAACTTGATTACAATACATTCTAACTGTTGTCTACGAGCCACCACACCTAATTAGATTCCTTTGCCATGTTTCAAGGGATGTTGATCGATCCCATACTCCTAAATTTTAGGAAATCCAAGACAACTAAGTTGCATGCAACCTAACAAATGTTGTCATGCAATTTTACAACTTATGCAACTTCCCATCATTGTGTCCTCTTCCTAACTTCTAGGACCTCTAACTCCTTGATTTTGAACCATCAACTCCCTCAACTACCTCTTGGCATCTTCTAACAACAAGGATGTGGTTATAACACATTTAAGGCTCAACCTTCCAAATGTTGTCATGCAATTTTACAACTTATGCAACTTCCCATCATTGTGTCCTCTTCCTAACTTCTAGGACCTCTAACTCCTTGATTTTGAACCATCAACTCCCTCAACTACCTCTTGGCATCTTCTAACAACAAGGATGTGGTTATAACACATTTAAGGCTCAACCTTCCAAATGTTGTCATGCAATTTTACAACTTATGCAACTTCCCATCATTGTGTCCTCTTCCTAACTTCTAGGACCTCTAACTCCTTGATTTCGAACCATCAACTCCCTCAACTAACTCTTGGCATCTTCTAACAACAAGGATGTGGTTATAACACATTTAAGGCTCAACCTTCCAACATAAGTTGTCTCAAGCTAAATAAAGCAACATTTAACAACAATGATTAACTAAGATGACTTTGGTCCTAGTGACTAACTCACCACACACAAACAAGACCTTCTAAGGTCCAAATTAAACATACCATTATCCTGACTTGGCTAAGGTTAGGTACAAGCCAAAATTGATGACAAACAAAATGAAGGTTAGCCTAGGTGCTCCTGCACCAATCCACCACCACATCTTTCGCAATACTTTCCTAGAAGGACTGAAAAAAGAACATAGGGAAGCCATCAAGGCCCAGAGCCTTATTATCTTCAAAGGATAACGCATCACCCCAAAATTCCTCAACCAAAGGAATACAAACTAACTACCTATTGGTTTCACCATCCACCAGTTGGGGGATATCTCTTAGAATATCCTCTTGACAAGCTACATCAAGCACACCCTCCATAGAAAACAATTAAGAGAAGTAAGAAGTTGCAACAATCTGGAGATCAACATCCTTTTCTAGAGCTTGATTATTATAGTTAATCAAATTAATTTGGTTCTAAGCTCTGTGTTTCAGTGTAGAGATATGAAAAAACTTAGAGTTTCTATCACCAATCATCAGCCACATAATCCTTGAACACTGCTTCCAAAATTCCCCCTCCTTCGCTATAATATTATCTAATTTGGAAAGCAAAACATTTTCCTTCAGAATCAAATCCTGATTATACCCAGATGATTGAATAACTTGTTGAATTGTGTGAAGCTCCTTAGACACCCCATCTTTCTCTTGAAAAATATGACTAAAAGAAGTACGATTCATTTTTGAACATTAAGCTTAACATTACCCAACTTTTTCATAACTCTATACATAGCCGACCCATCCACATCGATACTCCACCAATCCTTCACCAAACTACCCAAATCAGGATGGCACGTCCACATTTTCACAAACCAAAAAGGAAAATTCTTCTTACCACCCAGCAAATCCATAGACAGAGCCAAAGGGAAGTGATCTGAACCTAATATGGTCAAAGATGAAAGAGAGCAAGAATAGTGGACTAACCACTCAGGGTTTAAAAGGGCACAATCTAGCTTGACCTGGATAAGGGCATCACCCACACGCCTATTCGACTAGGTAAAGGAAGCCCCTTTCAAATCAAGATCAAGAAGAGTCGAATCATTTATGAACTACATAAGGTCAGATCTACTATCATCCACATTTTGTGATCCACCCATCTTATCAACATCATGCAAAGGAGTATTAAAGTCACCAATAACCAACCAGTTATCAATATTATGACAAACTTTAAAGGAGGCAAGATTCACCCAAAGCCTTTTTCTAGCACTTTTACAATTAGGAGCATAAATATTAGACAAATTCCAAGAGAAATTATCATGAAAGTGGAAGAAAGAAGTACCCACATGATTACTGTCATTGAAAACCTTCACACCTCTAATCACTTGAAGATTCCAAAAAGTGACAATCCCACCAGAGGCACCCGTTGCCTTAGAGAAATGCATACCACAATCTTTGAATAGCTTCAATTTCAATCTAGAAAGTTTATCAACACCCATTTTCATTTCTTGAATTAAAACAATATCAGGATGATGATCTCTTACCAGATTAACCAGGAGATCGTGTTTATGAGGGTGATTCAGACCCCTCATATTCCAAGAAATAATCTTTATATAAGTTTATGGGAAGTGCTCTAAGAGCACATATCCAGTAGAGTTCTTTGCGTACCATCAACAATATCCATCTGACTCTCTTTATCCCTAGTGACATTAGCTAGGGGCCTACCTCTACCATGTGGCTCGGATCCATAATTTGATCTCTACATGTTCCTTTTCATGATGCTTGGTGAAGGAGAATGCTTCTTCCTATTGCAGCCACGCACCATAACAAAAGGCGGGTTATCCACATCCTCTGACTCCTCGGACTCCTTCACATCAAGTTTCATCTTTAACCCCTCATCTTTCAACACCACATTTTGAGGAATCCTTCCCCTAAGAGGAGAACTAGATTCAACCATCACAGAAGAAAGACTATGATGAGTCCCTCCCCCATGGGGGGAACCAGATTCAAGAACTACAGAAGAATTATTTTCCTCCAATAGTACAAAACTATCCATATTGGGCACCTTTTCAACCTGAAGCTCCTGATTCACCTCCCCCTGAGCTGGCTGACAATCAACCACCTTCTCTAACTCATTCAGATATTTATCTTAACTAACCTCCAAGGGAGGCTCACCTCCCGACTCCATCTCAGGAGCTTGAGGTATTATAGAGTCCACCTCCTGAGCTAGAGGTTTCTCTTTTTCTCTCCACTGTTTAGTCATTTGCTTAGGAACTTTGAGAGGACATTTCTTTGCCCAATGGCCAACTTTTTTACAATGGAAACAGGCAAAGGGGTTTGATTCAAATTCAACCATCTGCTCCCTCACTCCAAGTTTAGAGTTAATCTTCACCATGGAAGGCAGATCAGCAGATTGCTCCACATTCACACAAAATCTGGCATAAACCAGTCACTTCCTTGACGCCGCCATTTGGTCGATTGACAATAGAAAACAAAACGTGCTAGCAATCCCCTTAAACACCTCCTCATCCCATAATTCCAATGGGAGTCCAGGCAATCTAACCCAAACTAGAGTGGTAGAGAACAAACATGAGTTCAGATTAAAACTTGTTTCCCATTTCTTTAGCATCAAGGATGACTTTCCAAGGAACCATGAGTCCCCCGTCAATGCCATCACCATATCATCTTCACAGGTAAAGGAAAAAGAGAAGAACCCTTTGGCCATAGCAGCCACATCTATTTGTCCTTTAGGTTTCCAACGAGTCAAAGTAAACTTATGCACCAGCTCAATATGAGGCCAAGGACCAACAAATTTACCCAGTAGAACCATGTCCATATTAGTCACTAATTTTTCCTCTAGGCTTAGCCCCAAACAGATTTGACCAATTGATAGAAGATCTCGACAAGAGAGCATTCCTAGCTTTATCAAGCCCAAGACCCTTCACAAAAGGAGTCCCATCACACCCATCCAAGGACAGGGCATTCCCTAACTTTTATAAGCCATGTACCACATTTTCAAAGCCAGGCACCAAGGAATGCGTCGGACACACATTCTTTGAAGCCCCTTTTCCATCAAACAAAACATTAGCCACAAAAGGGGACCCACTCAGCTTACCTATAGCAAGGGCCCCACCTGACATCACCTTGTCATCAACACACCATCCACCATTATCACCTGAAGCAACATCCTGATCTCCCGCCTTTTCAGAATTTGAAAAATCGCCACCACCTGAAGAGACCCCCATCCTTGAAGGGGTTTTATTTCATCATATAGAGTGTCAACTAGTATATCATAAAATAATAGATATTTTCATTCTAGACTTAATAAAAGATATATGTTCTCATGATATTTTTTTAAATGAAGAATATTTACTGAACCAAATGTGATTTTTACTAAATGAATAACTAGATAATAATAAAAACACAAAACAATCACTGACTTGGCTGATTGGTATCAAGGAAAACTATTCTAATAGGATTATTTAGTCAAGTGGTAAAAAGACTTCTCTAATAACTAGAAAATAAAAATTCAAACACGAGTCCAAATCTCAAACCCTTGAGAGAAACAAAACATATATGAAACACTTTCTAATTTTGCACTTGAAAGATCTCAATAATATTTTTCCTTACAACAGGACTATTTTCCCCCTTGGATTATTATGATAATTACTAAGTTAAAAAATGTCTCAACTAAAATAGGTTCACAAAAAAACTAAGTTTATATACTAAAAGTCATCCACATTTAATTCATTTCAAGGTTTATTTATAAATTTATTAAAATCACAATAAGCTCATAAATCATGGCTTTTAATCTTCAGGCATAAAACTAAATCAAGATACTTTTCCTATTCTATGTTTTCCTTATTCCCACTAAATCTAGGCATATACAAGTATGTTTCTTGTATCACTAATCATATATATGACAAGTTTAATTCTAAATCTAGATAACTCTTCAATAAGGACACATACATTCAAATATATATATATACCAAAAATTATCATTTAATAAGAAATAATAGCTTTCTTTACATACTTCAACAATCTTAACTTTCACAAACAACTTGATAGATTCTATTATATCTATTTAATAATTCCCTCTTTGGATTTATATCAAGATGTATATTTATTTATGTTTACATGTATATTCCTTATATGCATGTATATACATATCTAAATATATAAGTATATATAAATATATCACAATAAAACCTAAAATTTACATCAAGATATATATTTATATTTGTAAATATGTATATTCCTTATATATGTATAACAAAACACACATATATATATATATATATATCACAATATAGAAATGATGGAGAGAAAACAAAAACATCTATAATTGCAAACATTACATTCAAATTGCAAAACAAAACTATCTCTTTATTCAAATCATATTTCATGAAAAACAATACAATAACAACTTCTAGACAACATCTTCTTGTCATCCTCTGTCTTCTCCTAGCAATTTCTTTTGTCGCCTTCTTGCTTTGCATTAAGAATCATAACCTGTGGGTATACACTCACTGTCTGACAGCTATGTTTCCCTTGACACCATCTTCTGACGACCACTCTTTACCTCACCATTTCCATCTAATAACCTGCTGCTCTTTTCATTTAATTATGTCCTGCTCTCTACTGTCTTCTCACATTCCACACCCTCTGCAACTTCCTCTTCTCATGATTCAACTACTGCCCCCATATTCAACTTAGCTCTCAAGATCTCCAAATTCATAGTTTGCAAACATTTTCTTCTTATTTATCTGTTCCACACATCCTCGCCTCTTCATGTCCAAGCATTGGTCTCTGATTTCTCCTATCGCAATTTGTTTTCTCCACTTCTCTATGCGTCCTCATTACAGATTAAACTGTATTAGCTATAACTTTCCTGCAAGTATGATACGGGCTTCTTCCTCTACCAAGTCATTTCACAATTCCTTCCTCACCCGGGTGCCAATTTCTTTTACTCCACATGATCAGCAATTTTTTTTCAAAGGGAATGTGAATGTTTATCAATGCGAGGTTTAAACATGGCGCCCCCTCTTCTCTGATCTGGCTACATAGGAATTTTATTCCTAGCATGGCATAACTCTGCCCACACAACCTCCCACACTCCTAATCGTGCCCTCCTGCCTGGTTCTTTTTATTACCACCCCCCTTTCATTGCTTTAAGCCAAACTTTAAATAATGTTCTTGTATTCTAAAGGAAGGTGAAATGTCCACATTTGAATCGACCCTATCTTTTAATTCCTTTCAAATGCTTCACATTCCTTTAGTATTTGCGGAAATATTGATCATATTTTGCAAAGAATTATATTTTTTTCCACCATTGCATCGTTTGAATTGAAATCAAAAGTACATCCTCCACGTATGCACAGAATGCAAAAGAAACAAATATATTACAACATTAATCCACATGATTCATTCATCAACTAAAATAGAGTTTTGTGACAACCTTATCTTAAAAGTTAAAAAACCTATGAAAACTTGCAGAGGTGTGTAATTTGACATCACAAAACTTTTTTCCAAATCATTTTGCCCCAAACATCGCGGATTTCAAAATTTTAACATTTCGTCAAATTGTCATTCTAATTTTTTCCTGCAAGAAAGAATTCCATGAAATCTTACCAAAACTTCGAAACGTCTACTTTTTTTGGGTGATGCAAGATTGTGTGTGGACTCGATGCTCCTGCATCAAGCAACAATTATAATTAATGATAATTTATATAAATATTTATATATTTATATATGTATATTACTAATATACATATATAAATATTTATATATTTATATATGTATATTACTAATATACACATACACATATAATATATATAATTATATATAGTAATGTTTAACAAAAAATATATATAATGGGATTGATCTCAGAATTGTCGCTTTTGAGTAAAAAAAATTAAAAATTCAAGAGGACCTCTCCACTCTTGTTAATGTTAGTCATGATTCACTCCTTAATAGTGCAGAGGGGTTGGTGATTTTGAATGAGAAAGCTCAAAAATGGACAGGTAAGCCTCTTATTATAGAAAAAGAAGTTCATGAAGTGGAGGATGACACCTTGATGGGGAAACAAGATTAAGGGACTAATGTCAGCCCTTGTGTTAGGACTAGAAGCAAAACTAAGAAAGGTGTAGGGATTCCGATACATGAAGTGAATGAGGATTAGGGTTTAGGGTTTTGGTTTGTTTCTTGTTTGTTTTCTTCTTGCTTCTTGTTTGCTAATTTCCTATTTGTAGTTTTATCTGCCTTTGGTTTTTGGGGTTGCTTCCTAATGCTATATCTTTCAAGCAATCTTCTCTTTTTGTAAAGGGTTTTGAGGCCCTTCAAAACCTTTTTTTTTCTAATAATCAAAAATATATATATAATGGTATTTTATTGCACACATATCAGTCATTTCCTACCTTTAATATAGATATATAGTGGCTCTTATGCAGTTAGTCTAGTATAACAAGAACACCTAAACCATTGTTCTTTATAAGTATCAACCTATCTATGGTTGCATAGATATATCCACACTTTTATTTCCATATAAAGTGTCAACCCATATATGATCAAATAGTAGATATATTTGTATTGAATTTAAACACAATACAAACCCTCATGGATTCAACTAATAGATATATGTTCTCATGATATTTTTTAAAATGAATAATATTTACTGGATTGAATGTGGTATTTTACTAAATGAATAACTAGATAATAATAAAAATACATACCCATAATGATTTATAAAATATTCCATGATTTTTAATTAACCACTTATAAACCACACAAGATCATAAATTCTCACAATACTTATAAAAAAAATGTGAACCTTTTATGATCTTAAACTTATCACAAAAACATCCCCAAAACCCCAAGTCGAGTATGGTTCCAAAAAACTAGCTTTAACTCATTTTTCATATATTGAAAAAATTGATAAAACCCTTCTTAGAACTTCACAAAACATACATTCAAATATATTGACTCTATAAAGTGAATCGATCCTTTATGAATTATGGAGGATAGTAGAAAAGGAAAATACTCTATTTTAAACTTAAAAATACTGAAAAACATGCTTAATGATTAACTTAATTCCTCTCTAGAGTTGCAAAGTCGTGACCTCCTCCTTTTTCCTGCCTTATCTCCATACTCTACTATCTTTTTCATACCATTTTCTCCTCTCTCTTTTTTAGTAAAACCCCTTACATTTTCTCTTTCTCTTTCTCCACAAAACTACTTCCCACTCTATCCACCAAATAAAGTGGTGTCTCCTTAGTATTTAGTTGGAGTACATCTCATATTAACTACACAATACTCTTCAATTAATTCATTCAATAAATTCAACTCCATTACATGGAGCTTTGTCAAGTTTGAAATTTGATTCTAATGAAATAAAATAATTTATAACAATATAATTATATATATATATATATATATGTGTATGTGTTGTATATATATGTATGTATATGTATAATTTTTATAACATTATGGTTGTATATGTGTATCTATTTATGTGTATTTTCATAACATTTTTTGTAAAAATAATAATTATGCACTCTTCTTGGAAAAGAGAAATAATCAAATTGAATAAAAATATCGAGAAGGAGAAAATGCAAGACAAGGATTCAACAACAAAAACACTTAATGACATATCAATGATGATGTTACAATGTAATGTACTATCATACTTATGGCATAATAAAATATCCAATAACACATGCAACAAGAAACAAATATGGTATGTGTGTATATAGGTTCCCAGAGTTATGATGTATTGCCATTCTCCCTTATCTTCTTACCTCTCTTTAGTGATACTCTCCATCCTCATTCAAGAGGGGGAATTATTTTTCTTACATCTGCCTCAATTAACCAACAAATTAGTCTTGATTATCATAACATCTATAACATAATGTGAACACTTCAATAAACAATAATCATGAAGATAAGAAATCACATCTATTTTTTTAGTCATTACAAAATATGATACTCTTTGTATGCATGTAATATGAATAAAATAGAATTATCTTAGCATAATTATGATAAATCACAATAATATAATTTAAAATACATAGAAAAGTATTTAACTTATAATTAGTTAAAAATAGCATAAATAAATTAGTACAAAATTGTGGTGTGACATATACTATTAAAAAATTTAATCTTGGACTAAGATGAACTAGCCATGATCTCTTATCACCTTGAACTTGAAATTGTGGGCAACCACAAAAAATCTTAGTGTAGAAAAAAGTACAAAAACACTCAAAGAAGAGCCCGTGTCTCTAATCAATCTTGTAGCTCTTATAACAAATGTACAAATAAGATGTAAATTTATAATAAAATTGTTATGAAATTATTGAGAATTCAAGTACATAAATAATGATGAATCATAAGTATAAAATATAAATACTCACAAAAGAGATGTAAATCATAACACAAGATATATGTGTAGAAACTCTTCCCAAAAAAATTTCACACCTAAGAGATTCAATGTTGTATAATCTTTCAAATTATTTAAACCAATACAACTTCTCTCTTTAAATTCTTGTAGCACTCGGTTACTACTACAATGTCCAAAGTAACTTCCATTTTCCTTCAACTCAAATATTTACTAAATAAACATGAGAAAAATTGAAAGGAAATAGAAAAGAGCAATGGAAAGTACTAATGAATGAGCAATTGTTTGAAGGAAAGAGATTAAAAAATAGATTGAAGTAGCCAAACCAAGCACCACCAAAGCAAGAGAGACACAACAATTTGTTAAGGGGAAAAAACAAGAAAAAACCCCAATATTATGAATGGAGGCAAAATGCCTAAAGAATAATACAAAGAGAGAGAGCTTAAGCCTTAGCTTGCTTGCATGAGTCTTGAAGAATGAGAGGAGAGGCACCTCAATAAGTAGAGGTGAGAAGAAGGAGTTAGAATGTAACTCCCAACTTAATGAATGCCACCATTCATCTATGTGTGTGCAAAGTGCCACCTCTTAAGGAGGTGGTTACAAATATTCCTTAATAAAGGAATTAAAAATAAGCCATCCTCACACATGTGTGAGATGACAAAAAGACAAAAGACTTGTAGGGATTCCTTTGGAATATTCCTACAAGTTAATAAAAATTACAATTAAAGAATAACCTTTACCAAGTAAAGATTAATCTTCTAACATCCCCCCTTAAGCTTTACTTGGGGAGGTTATATCAAACCCTTCAATTGGTTGTAATCCAAGATTTTTACAATGAAAGAGAAATTTATCTTTACAAAGAGCTTTGGTGAGAATATCTGCAACTTGATCTTCACCTTTACAATACAAAAGAGAAATTTGCTTGTCTTCAATTTTCTCTCTAATGAAGTGATGTTGAAGAGCAATGTGCTTGGTCCTTGCATGAAAAATTGGATTCTTTGCTAAAGCAATAGTACTTTGGTTATCACAATATAAAGGAGTAGGATCCTTTTGAGGTAGACCCAAGTCTTCAAGTAATCTTCTTAACCATAGTGCTTCTTTAGATGCATTTGTATAACCTTTATATTCAACTTCACTAGAACAAAGAGAAGTAGATTGTTGTTTCTTACTATTCCATGAGATTGCACCTGATCCAACAAAGAAACAATAACCACAAGTGGATCTCCCATCATTGGGATCACCTCCTAAATCTGAATCAGTATAACCCTTTAAAGAAAAATCACAATATCATTTTCACTATGCTTAATATATAAATTTGGATCATTTTTACTGCTAATGAAACCTTGAGATAGAAAGAAAGCATAGCCCAAATTATAAAATGTCAATATATAGCAATAATAGTTCTAGGTTTCCTCTCACTACATCATTTGTTGTAATGTAAAGGGAAATTATGTCAAGATTAATAATAAAGGACTTGGAAAATTAGTCCTAAAGATGGTTTTAAAAAAAACCATATTGCCTTCAATAAAATAATGAAACATAAAGGTTTCAAGAACTTGATCCCCATCAATTTAGAAAATATATCTAAGTTCATAAAAAAATAAGTAAGTGCATACCATCAAAGTGGATGGAAATATTTTCCATGGGTCCCAAAAAAAACTCCAATGAGACTTGATAAAATATATGATTCATTATAGATAGGGCTCCCTATGCAACATTACTGCAAATGTGACTAGCACAAAAAAAATATATGTAAAGGCTCCATTGAGACTTGATAAAGTGATTAACTTGCAAAACATATATAGATGGAATAAATCCATCAAGAAGGCAAATACTCCAATGAGCTTTTAATTTTCAAAAATATATAGATGAAATAAATCCATCAAAATGACAAATTTACCAATAATGCACAATATCAAATTAATGAGACACAATAAAATATCAAATTCCCTTTTTTCAAAACAACATAATTGTAGCTAAGAAGGAAACACTAGATTTGTTTTAAATATTGTAATAGATGAAAAGCCACAAATCAAGCCACCTTAAGTTATGAAAATTAATATTAAAAATAAATAAAAATTATGATGGAATAATGTAATGTCCCCGTTTTGGAGGTAGTTTGATTTAATTAATCTAATTAATTAAGTTGTCCAAAATAATGATTATTTTATGAGGATGACTAATTGATTATTTTAATTAAATTAAAAAGTGGTATTATGTTAATTATTTATAAAGTTATCAAATAAATTAATATTAAAAGGTAACTTTATATTTAATTAATTTAATAAAGTGACTTAAATAAAATAAATATATCATAAAGTCACTTAATAAAAATAAAATAATATTCTGGAAGCTTCTAGATTTTGGGCCGACCTCTTGGTGAAAAAGAATAGATAGGTGAGGCCAGCCATTGTTTCATCATCCAGGAATTGTTGTTTGAGTTGTTGACTTTTGGTGGTGGAGAAGCCAGCTAGGGTTTCAGCTATTGGAGGACCTTTGGGGATGAAAAACCCTCATTGGTTACGCAATTTTGAGGCTGTGAGATACCAGCTGAATTATTGCTGATTGTGGGCTTTACTTTAGAAGTCCAATCTTGAGCTTCACTGTGGAGATTATTTGAGTACAATAGCTGGTGTATTATTGTACTTGCAATAGCTGATGTATTGTTGCTTTGAAGTTATTTCAGCAGCTGATGTATTGCTGAGATTGATCACTTCATTAGGGCAGAAAATTGTGGCCTAAGACCAATTTTGAAGACTATCATTATAGGAGTTGATTTGCATTGAAGAGTAGTATTTTTGGCATCGATTATTTGAAGGAAAGGACAAATTTCAGTTGGGAAAATTTTGAAGCTAAGTCTGAAGCAAACAGGGACGCCATTGGAGACACATTTTTATTCATTGTAGCTCATCTACACATCGATTTCACCTTTCACTTGGAGTGCTTGATTCAACAAGGGTTGGAGGTTATAATAGGAGCTGAAGGAAGTCTTTAGAGATTGATATTTATTTATTTTCTGAAGTCTGCTATAACAGGGGTGATTGAACATGAAGGCATAAAAATATTCATAGAAATTCATATGCACATTTTTGGCACATGGGTATTTGGGCAATCACCTTCTTGAAGCTTGGCAATGATGATGGATGATAGTAATTGAAGGTTGCAGCTGTTGTATGTTTATTTATGAAGGTTTGAAAGTCACAGCAGGGGCGGCCATAAGAGGAGTTCGATTTAATTCAAGAGGAAGTCTTTGTGTTGGTTTTTTTGCTTGCTACATCAGCTCATCCTCAAGGCATCACCATTCCTTCCAGGTTCCCTTTGATTGTCATTCATTTATCCTTGCATAGTAGGAGCTATAGATACAGCTGTAGGTCTGCATTTTTTTATTAGCAAAACATTATAATTGTATGACATTGTAATTTTCCAAGAGTCTTGGCCATTTTGGAAATCAGCATTGTATTTGAATGATATTTGAAATCAAGGAGTAATAAGTGGTTGTTGTTGTGCAATCGAATATTTAGTAATCAGCATTAGATTTTGCATACCAACTGTTTGATGAAATTACCAGTTGGCTATAGGTGATCATTTTTCATGATTAAGAATTCATATATGAATTCAATATTGTCAAATTAGGTTGCACATTCATGTTAGTATATTGTTTAGATAATTTTGAGTCATTTGCAAATATTCTCATTGAAGTTGAGTGGAGATAAGAGCCATAAAGCAATCAAAATTTTATATCAGACATATGACCCTTGCATGTCAATTGTTTGACGAAATTCATTGAGCTTTCAATCAGCATTTTGAGGTCAGAATTGAGCAGGGTGATTACAAATAATGGGAATTGCATATTATGAAGTGAAGTATTATTAAGTATAAATAAGTCATTTAAGATGATATTCATGCATTCATGACTACATGAATATCCCCTTTTCATATTCCAAATATAATTGAGTAAAACAAGTACACTATTATTGGGTTGATCAAGTCCACTAATAAAGTACTTGTGAAGTTATTTAAAAAAATATGTGAAGCAACATGATGAGATGCACCTAAATCAATAACCCATTCAAAAAGGTTTAGAAACATTCAAACTACATGTAAAAGCACGTCTAGATTGATTACCATTGTTATGAAACTTTTGATTATTTTGATTCATGGGATTTTTCTCACTTTTCTTTTTAAAACAAGTATTTTTCCAATGACCATCCTTATTACAATAAGTGCAATGTGGTCTCTTAGAAGAGTTAAACTCTCTAGGATCATTGCCATTATTATAATGAGGTTTTTTATAATGTTGTTTAGAATGAGGTTTAAAATTTTGCTTATGATTAGACAAAAAATCATATTCACTAGACTTAAGAGTACCAAACTGAATTAACTTAGCCTCTTCTTGTCTTAATAAATCATGAAAAATATCATAAGTTAACTGAGTAGCTAAGGAAGGAATAGCTAATTGAGCATGAATATTAGTAATGAATTGCTGAAATTGTCTAGAAAGACACTTTTTAAGAATAAGATGAATTAATCTAAGATTATCTAATTTAACTCCTAAACCATCCAATTGACTATTCAAAGCATCAAATTTCAATAAAAATTCATCCATAGATTTAAAATCAGAATACCTCAAATCTTCAAGTTGATCTTGAATTTGAATTTTTCTTGATTCATTTGTACTATCATAAATTGTTTTGAGTTTGTCCCATGCTTCATAGGCAGTTGTGCATGTCCCAATATGAACATAAAGTTCGGGTGACATGGAGATACCTATGAGGCCAAGGGCTTCCTCATTTTTGAGATTCCATTTTTCAATTTCATCTTTGGATGCAGATGAACCTAGTTTAGATTTAGGATCTATTGCTACATCTAAAAGATGTTTAAACCGAAAAATAAAACATATATGAGTTTTCCAAGAATGATAGTTAGAACTAGTTAATTTAATTTCAGGAATCAAAGTTGACATGATTGCAATAAAAATTTCACAATTTTGTGAGAAAAATAATAAATATTGTAAAAAAAATATCCCTCGATTGAATTAAATCTTTTAAAAAAAAATAAGCTAAAAATAAATTTCCTAAAAATAAAATAAGCCCCTTTCAAGTAAAATTATATTGAAAAAAAAACATCCTCCTTTATTAAGAGCTTAATTTGATTTATTTAAAAAAAATATTACAAAATAAATAATCTAAAAGAATAACTATATAATTAAAATAAATAAATAATTAAATCATATATTGATAAAATACCAATTTAAATATAAACTTAAATATAGAATATTGAATTAGAATTAATAATATTAGATTATTAATATTAATAAATAAATAAAAACCTATGAAAATTAGAAGTTCTTTTTCATTTTAAAGGTTTAAAAAATATAAGATTTCAAAAACTTAAATATATACGATTTAGACTTTTAAGGAACTTTTACTATGAATTTTTTTATTTCATTCCTTATAAGAGTGATAAAAAGAGCTTTTTAAAAGATGTTTAGGTGATTAAGGATAAAGGTAGCGGCAATTTTTAAGGAAAAATGTTTAAAATTTTGGGCAGGCTGAGAGGGGAAGCAACAAAGAACCTGCAAACAAAGGCACCTTCTGATAGATGAAACCCAAAGGGTTTAAAGATTTTTATTTTAATGTGATTTATTTTAATAGAAATAGATATTATATATATATATATTATGGTAAAAATATGAGATATAAAAAAAATCGAAAGAAAGATGATTTTTTGATTTTTTTTTTTTTAAACCTATAAACAAGGATATATTTAAAAAAAAATCAGATATTAAATATTTTGGAAAAAGAAGTTTGAAACTAAAATATAATCTGATTTTTTTACTAAAATAGAGTTAAAGCTCTTAAAAAAAAATTGAATTTTTTACAAAAGAGAAAATATAGTGAAATTTTCTTTTTATAGCTTTAACCTAATATTGAATTTTTTTACAGAACTAATGATTTGTTCTAAAACATTAAAAAAAAACCCCTTTATTAGAGGGTTTTTAAAATTTTACAAAAAATAAACATGCATACAAATTATAATGGATTTTTTTTACAGATCTAATAAACAGATTTCCAAAAAAAAAAGATTAGTTTTTTTTTTAAAAGAATTTATGAACTAGAGTTAGATCCCCTAAAAAAATTGAACATGCAAAAAATGGGTTTTTAAAAAAACTTGAACTATAACCCTTTATTTGAGGGTTTTAAAAAAAATGCATAAAATTAAGTATGCATGCAAACTAAAATACTTTAAAACTTTGGATTAAAAAAAACTGCACAAGGGTTAGAAGACAAAAGGCAACCAAAATTAGGCACTAGCTCTTCTTCTCCTCTTTGAAAGTGTCTTCAATGGTGTGCTGAAAAATCTAGTAAACCTTCAACAATGTAGCTCACAAAATATTAGTAATACCAAGCTCTGATACCATGAAAGGAAATAGAAAAGAGCAATGGAAAGTACTAATGAATGAGCAATTGTTTGAAGGAAAGAGATTACCAAATAGATTGAAGTAGCCAAACCAAGCACCACCAAAGCAAGAGAGACAACAATTTGTTAAGGGGAAAAAATAAGAAAAAACCCCAATATTATGAATGAAGGCAAAATGCCTAAAGAATAATACAAAGAGAGAGAGCTTAAGCCTTAGCTTGCTTGCATGAGTCTTGAAGAATGAGAGGAGAGGCACCTTAATAAGTAGAGGTGAGAAGGAGGAGTTAGAATGTAACTCCCAACTCAATGAATGCCACCATTCATCTATGTGTGTGCAAAGTGTCACATCTTAAGGAGGTGGTTACAAATATTCCTTAATAAAGGAATTAAAAATAAGCCATCCTACAAGTTAATAAAAATTACAATTAAAGAATAACCTTTACCAAGTAAAGATTAATCTTCTAACAAAAATCATATATCATTAATTGGTAATTGTAAAATTATGTGTTGGAAACCACTAGCTAATTGAGGTACATTATTCATAAATGATAGCACCCAAATCAAGAAGAGTTAAATTAGAAAGTTCTTTCAACTAAATTCTCCACTCAGGGCTTAAATTTGATGGCCGTATGACCGTAGGAGATATTTTGGATAGACTGTCAAAATTTATATAGAATTATAATGATATATATATTTGATTTATATATAATTTTACTTACACTAAGGTATATCATGATGTTTTAAGGGCACCTTTGAATAGATAACAATCATTAAAAAAATTGTTGACAAGTAAGGTCGTCAAATTTAAGCCCTGTCTCCACTTGTGATTTTATCTACTTTTTGGTGATCCTTCTTGATCTTCTCCAAATCCACACTTTACTCTCTCTCATCATGCTTTTTCTATTTCAACAACCCAAGTTACATAAATTTTAAGTTATCATGATTGTATTTAACAACTTGTATGACAATTAAGATATAATTACAAATTATTAAATTGTAAATTACAATTGATAATCTACCGTACTTGAATTGGATGTAAACAATTAAAGAAATACTTCTAATATTATAATATTACAAGGTGTATGACACCTATCCCAATACAAAAGATCTTTTTTAATTTATTTTAATTATCATAAATGAATGATGTGAACCTACTTATTTAAATTTTGGAAGGATAATTTTATTTGAATTCAATTTATTTAACTTAAATAGATTAAAATAAAAAATTTATTTAATTTAATAATAGATAGAAACATATTTAAGTTTAACAACTAATAATATAAATTTAATTTATTCAAATTAATTATAAGATGAAAATAAATATAATTAATAAAATGAATTTAAATTTACTATAATGATGATAGACATTATTTTCGATGTATTTAATTTTGGGTGTCCAAATCATTTAAATCTTTGACAAGCCATATATTGCCCTCCTAAATCATTCAAACTAGTTATAGCTAAAACAAAGAGATCTATCAAACATCGACTCAAACTAAAGATTAAAGGAAAAATCCTTATGGTTGTTGTCCGATTATCAAAGGCAAAATGAATAGAAAAAACCTTTTACATTTTGTCTCAGGGATAAAGTTATAAGTGACAAATTCAATTGCAGCTACTTCAATTGTAGGCATAAGCAAATTCACGGTTAATTGCATCAATTTTTGGCGGCTAATTTTCCATGGCGGTGAATTGCTGGTGGCGGTGAATTTTCCCGCCATGAATTGTTGACGGTTAAGAGCATAAGATCAACATAACACAACTTGTTCATTTTACCCAACAAAAAAAAATCTATAACCCTAATTACATGAAAGGTCTGTTATATGAAAGTAACCATTCAATAACCAGAAAAGGCTAGATGATGCCCTTTAAAAATTCTACCTATATGTACTGTAAAAAGTTTCAAAAATCCTCAGATTATTCTCAAACAAGTTATAACATTAATTTTTTCTTAAATGATCTCATAAAAATTTCACATCATAAGATACGCATAATTTCCAAAAATTGGAATTTTGTTTTATTTCATCCATACGATCTCATAGATATTTACAGAGCAGTAGGATCAAACAAACTTTGGGATTCCATGATCGCTCTCACCAAGAGAACATAACAAACCATATCAATCCTGAAACTGCAGTTGATTTATCACCACATAACAATATAACAAAGAACTCAGAGTTTTATGGAGAAAACAAAAAAGAACCCAAAGGCTTACTAAGGAAGAGACTGGCCACCCTGACAATACGAGGAAAAAGATATGCAAGAAATTGAGCCTGTCAAAACAGAAAAAATAAAAAAGGTTTAGTTCGCATTAGGTGTACGAACACATTGAGCAAGATTTAGGCATAAGAACACATTCCAAAGACACATCTCTGGCCTTTTTTGCACCGCACATTGCAGCGGCCACAGTGATTTTTATGGAACGCCACATTGAGGCACCGGCCATTGCAGCATTGGAAACCGAAGGAGCACACATTTCTGCATCTCCCACAGTTGTTACGATCTGTCAATACATTGGTACACCGGAAGTCACAGCAGCGAGATTTGAGAGAGCCAAAAACATCATTCTTGTCGCAGATATGAAGGTGAGGCCTGCATGTCATGCTCCTTCCTCTATTGCCCATTATTATCTCTTCAAGAAACCTGCTACTTTTCCTTGGTGCCACTGCCTTCACTACATCTTCCTCTGCGTTTGAGATTGTCATTGCCAATGCCATCACTGTAATAACTACTACAGCCAGCTTTGTCTTAGACGCCATGATGAAGAGGAAAAATACAAGTCAAGATTGATAATGGTTGTCAATCTGGATGAGACAGGCAGATTGAATGTTTGAGGGACATGGGTTTATAAATAATGCATGCCTAGGGTCTTCACAGCTCAGCAAAAGATCAGTTATCTTGTTTTACCTCCAACCTACTCTATGGTATTGATGGCATGTTTTCGAGAAAAGCTGCTCATATTAAATATAATACATTAAATACAACCGTACATTGTTAATTTGAGGGACATGGGTTTATAAATATGCATGCTGGGAAAATTCACCACGAGCAATTCACTGACGGAAAATTTACCGTCAGCAATTTACCGGAAAATTTACCGAAGGAAAATTCACCGCCAGCAATTCATGTGATGGAAAATTCACGGCCAGCAATTCACCGCCATTGCTGGCCGTGTATTTGCCGTTTTACCTCCAACCTAATCAATATACTCTAGGGTTGATGGCTCATATTAAATATAATACACCACCATTGCTGGTGGTGAATTTGCCCATATCGTTTTACCTCCAACCTAATCAATATACTCTACAGTTGATGGCTCATATTAAATATAATACATTAAATACAAACCATTAAATTTAATACATCAAATGTAACTGTATATTATTAATGTTAACCTTCACAAGTATTCTACAATGGTAGTAAAAGGTGGAGAGGATTGTAATGGTATGGATGTGTTAACAAAAAAAATGACCTGCTATCTTATTTATCTACACATAATATTTTTTAAATAAACAAGAGATAAAATTATGTTTATAAATAAAATAAAATATTTTTTAAGTAAATAAAATAACTTCAAATTGATATATTTAACATATCTATGCTAGCTTTAGCATCTTATCAAATATAAAACAACAAAATCAAAGATTAAAACCAAAACATATAATTTTATATTTTTTTAAAATAATCTACAATATTCTTATTCAACATTATAAAAACTAAAATATTTTTTAATTCATTTTAAACAACATTATTCAATAAATAATAATGTTGAAAATTGAAATATTGAATTTTTTTTAATAAGTCATTCAACTTTACTTATAGATTGGTTGGTTATTTATAAATCATTTAATTTTATCAATAGAACAAAAATCATTTAACTACTTTTTTTTATCATTTAGTAACCTGACAATTATTTATTCTCGTCAACTCTCTTATAATAACTATTTTAAATATACTAAACATAATCCTTTTCTTGTTGCATACATTTATCTAACCAATAAGATTAATTTAAATTTTTATCAAATTATATTTTAATATTATTTTTTATTTAAACCATTCATATGTTATAATTATATATGTGGACATGGCTTTTTTGGAAAATATTGTTTAAATCTTTAAATCGTTCTAAATATTATTTTTTATACCTAAAATTATTTAAAATAATTAAGATATTATTTCTTAATATTAAATCTAGATATATTATTATAAGAATAAAATAAATTCTAAAAAATATATCAGATCAATAAATAAAATTAAATTAAAATAAGTACAACAATTTAATAGATAGGATAGAATAGAGTAGAGAGGAGAGTGAAGATCATCACAAAGTAAACATATAAGTTTGAATAGTTTATTTTTGTTCATGTAAGCATATTTATGGTTCTCACATGATCTTTCAAAGAGGTTATTTCCAACATCATATCAAAGGAAAATGTATGTGTGCATGGCCCTCCTCGATGCATCTAGAGAAATGGGTGGATAAATAATAGCACCTCAACATATCCATAAAGGTGGAAATTATCATATGGATGTAGGTTTTTTACTATAATATTTTTTTAAGAAAGGATACAAAGATTTAATTTTTGAAAGTGGACCTTGGTTTTTGGGACATTGTGGTATATATTTAAACCAAAATCTCAATTTTAATTTCTTATAAGAGATTCCTTCCCAAGTACTTGTTTGGGTTTGACTACCCTTCCTCCCTATTCATTTTTGGCACTAGGAGGCTTTCAAAGCTATAGGAAATAAGAATGGATATTTTGAAACCTAGATAGAATCTTCAAAGAAAAACTACGTAGTGGCTCACATTGATGTAGAATTTTAGTTGGATAAAGGTCTTGAAAGAATCCATAAATCTAAAATTCAACGATGTTATCTTCATCCAAAAATTGGATTATCAAATAGATTCGATTCAAGAAAAAAATTTCCATGAACATGGTCAATTTGAGAAGGGAAATAAAAACAATAGAGGCTCTAGGTGAAGGGTTCCGATAAGTGAAACACAAAAATTAAAGATATGTATAAATAAGGAAAACCTAGTAAAGAGTAGCCACTTTCAAATCATTTTTTTGCTTTAAAGATTGATCATTGAATAAAATACAAATGAAGAAGAAGAAATAAATGAGATTGAAGAAGAGTATATCTAAGATAAAACCATAACTCTCAAGGAACTCCTCTCCACATCCAATATATATCTCATCTCCTCAATTAAAGAAAACAAACATCCCCCTTCAAGTTGTAGAAAAGAAACCAAGATTAGACATTTCATTATCTCCATCTCCAAGCGAGAAGAAATTAAAAATAAAAATAGCGAGATTAAATTAAAGAAAGTTGCTAAAAGTACTACGGCAAGAAAATAGGCTACTTTGGATTTGATTGTTAAAGCCAAACCCTAAAATGGTAAGTAATGAAAAATATTTCTTGGAATGCTTGATGTCTTGGAGATAAAGAGAAAAATATATTTATAAGATCTCTTGAGAAAATAAAAAGATGATATTTTCCTCATCCAAGAAATAAAGTTAAATAAAATATTTCTTAATATAATTTAAAGAAAATTTGACCATATTGTGTATGATTATTAGCTTCTTCTTCTAGGGGTGTTTTAGGGGATATACTTTTTGGGTGGTCTCCTAATTTATTTGTATAGCATATATCTACATGCATGATAGTTGTATTAGACTCTGATTGAGGAATAAGCATTATAATATTTTATTCTCTGATTCTAATGTCTACTCTCATAATCGCCCCAATGACTATATATATATATATATATATATATATATATATATATATATTTGTTAATATATAACGAAAGACAATTAATTTATTTACATATATATATATATATATATATATATATATATATATATATATATATATATATATATATATATATATATATATATATATATATATATTTGTTAATATATAACGAAAGACAATTAATGATTTAATATATATATATATATATACTAATATATAATGTTATATGTATTTGAGATAATGTACGTGTATATATAGTTGATGCGCATAGATTAGTGAATGCAAATAAGAGTAAGCATAGTGCTCAATAAGGGACTGTGTTTGCTGGAGGTTCCTTCCCAGCAATCTCCTATTTCTCCTGATCTGTAATTTTTATTTGTAAATTTTATTTATTAATAAAATCTTGTATTCCAATTAAAAAAAGAGAGAGAGAGTAGGGCAAGCCTTTAACGGCAATTGGCCTGGATAAAGCCAGCATGAAGTAAGTAAGTTGCTATGCATAAGGATGTAAAACGAATGCTTGAATAAGTCAGCGAATAAGATAAAGACAATGTAATACTTATGAACAAAGCTAAGCATAAAGGCTATGTGGGAGGTATTTACCAAAGTATATTAAATGCAAATGAGGCAGCGATAGACTTAGTCTCGTTTTAGAATATGTACTAATTGGCATTAAGAACCATCCTTAGTAAGGCCAATAAAAGGATTGATTCTAATGGCCAAAGGTTGGCAAAAGGTAACATGTGTTATGCAGCACTAAAAGGAATCAATATAAGCTTTTGAGATAACGTGAAAACTAAAGTAAAGGCATTTTATTTATTGCATATAAATAGCGCATAGGCTAAAGGATTGAATGTTGTGCATATCATAAGGAAAGCGCATAAGTTAGAATAATTCTACGCTGCCATGTAAAGTGAAATGGCAAGCCAACGCATAGAATATGAATAAGTCAATGAAGACTTAAATACTGCACATGAAAAGGAGAACACATTATATATGTTGAAAACTATAATGAATGCATATTTCATAATGTTGAGTAAGTATTGAACCCACACCATGTACATGTAAAGCAATGTGATAATTATAAAACCTAGTCAAAACATAGATGGCAGAGATTTGTGAGGGTAGTCGACTTGCAAATCAAATAGGAAACCTATAACAATGCGTTGTTGGGCCTTGACTCAGTAAAAGAGTCTTGCTATCTCAAGAATGAAGTCGACTCGGCCATTAGAAATATGAGGATTGTCATGTGTCACAATTTAAGAGTTTAATTCGCTGAGTCGTTGCATGTAAGTAAGAAGGTGGCAAAATTGTTAGCTTGTTTGTAGCCTTTGGAATCTCAAGTTTTAGTATATATAGAGGTGCTCTCTCTACTATTTGTTAGACTTCTCATTCTGATTTCTTTGTTGTTATTTTGTTGTAATTTATGTGCAAACATTATTGTGAGAGTTTTAATGAAAGAGAGAATTATTTGTAAGTTAAGTTTGTTGAGGATTCTTGAGAGGAGGCTAGAATTGGAGTTTAGTTAAACGTAGAAGGAATAGAGTTCATGGTTGTGGAGATTGAGATTGGAAAACAGCCATATCAATTGGATCTTTATATCTAAGCATGTCGATTTTTATTCCTCTATTCTTTATGTTTGAAAGTTTATTTGATTATAATGCCTTTGTTTGAAAAAGATTTCCTTTGGGAATGTTTGATATGCTTGTTCTTATGAACTCAGTTATTACCTAGTATAGAATAATCTTATGTGATACTTGATTGAGTCTTGAATTAGTGAAACCCTCTTATTTGGGAATACATTTATATTATGTTGAAGCATGTGTGGCTTTAATGCTATTAGAACTATACTTAGTTCGTTAAGGCTATGTGGATGTTGCATGAAGAGTGAAATATGGAGCATGTTGCTATCTTGATTTGTTAGCTTATGATGCTAGGTAAACCTTTGTGGATAAAGCTAGGTTAGTAAGCAACAGGAATGATGGCATGATAGACATGTCATCATTGATAGGTTGTGTTGTTATGTGCAAACCATGTTGATATTATATACTTGATTATTTCTCATATCTCCTTGAAGTAGGGAGATAACCTTTTCCCTAGGGTTACGGTGTAAACTTGATTGTTATATCAATATTCAATAGTAGGGTTTACAAGTGTATTTTCTGATTATACTATAATCATATACCTAATTAGGATTCTATTCCTATTTATGAAATTCTACAAGAGGACTCGCGTTTTGGAAACCCAAAGCCATATAGGGAAGAGGACTTGTAGGTGTAGAAGAATGAACTCCTCTCAGGCTCATGTTCTCCAATTTATATACAAACACAATGAACATTGTAAACTAATGAATATTTGAGGTATATTGAAAGAGGGGTTTTATAATTTGTTTATGATCACTTGATCATTACATCATTTTGATTGAAACCCTATGACGAGGGAGCAAACCCGAGACACAGAACAATACTCACAAAATAGAGAATAATATTTTATTAAAAAATATGGAACTCTTACATGCAGAGGATCTCAAATCCTCAAACTCTGAGATACATGCAAGCTACAGAAGTTTCAGGAAAAATTACAGAATTACAAAAAATATCCCCTTTTCGCAGCATGCGAACTCTTTCCCCAAAAAGTTATCCAAAAATCAGAAATTAGCCCATAAATAGCCCCTTTTCGGTTTGGAGCCAAAAACAACATTCGAGTTATGAGTTTTGGTGGTTTGGCGCCAAAATTACAATTTGAAATTCAAATTTAAATTCATATTCGAAAATTAGCACATTTCTAAAATATGCACCAACTTCTGAAAGCCATAATTTTTAATCTGACCGTTGGATCTTCAATGATAATACCTTTTCGGAAAGCTCTCGAAAAGACGATATTCCCAAAGTAGATGGTTGACGACATCTACTTTGGGATTTCCGTAAATTTTTGGGCCCATCTGGAACCGTTTAGTGCCTCAAATTAGACTCGGAAGGTTTTTCAGAGCAAAAAGCAGAAACAGGAACTTGAATAACTTTCAAACTGTGAATGATCTTGACCTGATTCTTTCACCAAATTGCTCCTTTTTCCATCCTGAACCTTCCCATAAATTTATGTCTTCCCATGCCTTCAAATTCACACCTGCTAAAAATAGCAATTGAGTAGAAAAAGCAGTTTAGCATTTCTGAAAGTTGGAAACTCTTATTCGATGAAAAGGGTATCCAGAAATGCAAAAACATCTACAAAAAGAAAACAACAGGAACATAAATGGAAAGTATCTTTTTGGGTGATGCAAGATTTCCCTCACACCACTGGATGCTCCTGCATCAGACACCCAAGGTAATTTGAGAAGTGACCCTGTCACGTCTCAGATGGTTGAGGAAAATCCAAATGGTCAACCTCTGCCTTAGACAACCATGATGAATCTTTCACAGGCCTTCCTCTCCACTTCACCAAATATTCTTCATATTGCTTGTTTCTGGTACTCTTTCCCACACGGCTATCCAGGATTTCTTCAATCTGCTCCTTCTTTGAAGTAGGTGCTGGAATGCCACACTATTCTATTATTGGTACTTCCTCTGTGCCACCTTTATGATACTCTGTCAAATCTGAAATATTAAACACAGGGGAAATATTGATGCCATCTGGCAATTCTACCTTATATGCATTCCCTGATTCACGCCTCTTCATAATTTTACAGGGACCAAACTTTTTCATCTTCAATTTGTTATAGGTTCCCACTGGAAACATTTCTTTCCTCAAGTGGACCATCACTTCCTCACCAATCTGAAACTCCTTATACCTCCTCTTTTGATTTGTCTTAGCCTTATACTACATATTCATCTTGTTAATATGTTCTCTGACATTCTCATGTATATTCTTGATGTACTCTGCAAAGTCTTCGGCTTCGGCACTTTTCTTCTTCTCTTGGTCCATCTTTCGTAGTTCTGGAGCGGTCCTGGGACTGCCTCCATACACAATCTGGAATGGTGATCTACCAGTGCTTCTATTGACAGAATTATTGTAAGAAAATTCTGCCTGGGGTAAGATCAAGTCCCATCCCTTGGGTTTATCTCCTACCAAGCATCTCAGTAGGCTACCCAGACTTATGTTCACAACCTCAGTCTGCCCATGAGTTTGTGGATGGTGTGCAGAACTAAACTTCAACTTTGTCTTCAAATTTTTCCACAAGGTCCTCCAAAAGTATCCCACAAACTTGGTATCACGATCTGAGACTATACTCTTTGGCAGACCATGTAGTCTCACCACTTCTCTGAAGAACAAGTCAACAATGTGGACGGCATCATGGGTCTTCTAGCATGGAATGAAATGTGCCATCTTTGAAAACTTGTCAACTACCACAAATACTGAGTCATTCCCTCTCTGTGTCCTTGGCAAACCAAGAACAAAGTCCATACTTATATCCTCCCATGGCCTCTCTAGTACAGACAACGGCTGATACAACCCAGTATTCTGGCTCACTCCTTTAGCCATCTGAAATACCCTGCAACTCTGCACAAACTTCTTCACATCCTGTGATAACTGAGGCCAATAATAATGCTCACTGATAATGGCAATGGTCTTATCCCGACCAAAATGTCCTGCCATTCCTCCACTGTGCTTCTTCTTTATCAGGGTCTCCCTCATGGAACTCCTTGGAATACACAATTGACTTCCCTTAAACAACATGCCATCCTGGATGATGAAATCCAGCCACTTCGTCCTGTCAACTATAACAGGCTCCTTGCAAGCTTTCCAAGCCTCTGCGAAATCAGGATCTTCAGGATACAATGTCTTGAGTTCATTGAACCCAACCATTTCAATCTACATCTCAGTCAACAATGTTTGCCTCCTACTTAAGGCATTTGCAACCCTATTTGACTTGCCACTCCTATGCTTTAAAACAAAGGTATAACTCTGCAAAAATTCTACCCATTTCATATGCCTCTGATTTAATTTTCCTTGACTACTCAGGTACTGTAATGCTTGATGATCAGTAAACAAAACAAATTCCTTCGGTAACAAGTAATGTCTCCATTTCTTTAATGCTTGAACTATTGCATAAAATTCTTGATCATATACAGAGTACTTTCTCTTTGCATCATTTAACTTTTCACTGAAATAGGCAATGGGCTTACCTTCTTGGCTCATCACTGCTCCAATGGCATAACCAATGGCATCACAATCCACCTGAAACACCTTATTGAAAAATGGGAGGGCTAAAACTAGTTGCTCTGTCACCTTCTGCTTCAACAGATCAAAACTCTTTGTTGCTCCAGTGCTCCACTTGAACTCTTTTCTATCCCCTCTCATTGTTTCAGTCAGAGGTGCACAAATACTACTTAAGTTTCTAATGAAATTTCTATAAAAACTGGCCAGGCCATGGAAAGATCTCACCTCAGTAGCAGTTCTTAGGGTAGGCCATTCTAGAATAGTCTTCACCTTCTCTGGGTCCATCTTGAGACCTTCTGCAAAGACAACAAACCCCAAGTACACTAACTCCTTCTTCACAAAACTACACTTCTTCAAGTTATTCAACAATTTCTCTTCTCTCAACTTTTCAAAGACTCTACGAATATGCATCAAATGCTCACCCAGGGACTTACTGAATATTAAAATATCATCTAAGTACACAATGACAAAATTCCCCAGAAACTCTTTCAGTACCTCATTCATGAGCCGCATGAATGTGCTCGGTGCATTGGTTAGCCCAAAAGGCATGACTAACCACTCGTATAGGCCCTCCTTGGTCTTGAAGGCAGTCTTCCATTCATCACCCTCTCGAATCTGGATCTGGTGATATCTGCTCTTCAAATCAATCTTCGTGAAGTACTGTGCTCCACTCAAATAGTCCATCAGGTCGTCCATCCTTGGCAAGGGAAATCTGTACTTGATCATTATCTTATTTATGGCTCGGGAGTCTGTACACATCCTCCACTCCCCATCCTTCTTTGGTGCTAGTACTACAAGTACTGCACATGGGCTCAAACTCTCTCGAATCAAACCCTTTCTCAACAAATCCTGAACTTGTCTGTTCAACTCCTCATTTTCTGCAGGAGTCATTCTATGAGTTGCCTTATTTGGTAAACTGGCTCCAGGGATCAAGTCAATCTGATGAATGATCTTCCTCATTGGTGGTAAACCCTCAGGCACGTTATCGGAAATAATCTCCTGAAACTCATCCAATAGTCCAGAAACTTCTACTGGCACCTTCTCACTATCTTCCTTTTCCAGTCTAGGAATCAATGCATAACACATACGCTCATGCTTCATGCCTTCTAAACATTTCCTTCCATCAACAAAACAAATTCTAGCACTACTACATACCTTTTCTTCGTCCTTCTTCAAGGGTTTCAACTTATGGCAAACTCCATCCTTCATCAAGGAATAAGTGTTTGCATGGCCATCATGTATAGCTCGCTTATCAAACTGCCACAGCCTCCCCAACAACATGTGACATGCATCCATGGGGATGATATCACAGAGTACCTCATCACGATAGCTTCCGATCTTGAACTTCACGAGGCACTGCTCATTGACCAGAACTTTGTGGTCCTTCTGCAACTAGGCAATCCGATATGAATGTGGATGCCTTTCCCTTTTCAGCTTCAACTTCGTAACCATCTCTTCTGACACCAGATTATCGGTGCTCCCACTGTCAATAATGACCTCACAACATTTGTCTTCACACTTGCACCTTGTGCGGAATAGATTCTTCCTCTGTTATGGCTCCTTCTCTTCAGTCACCAAGGCTCTTCTAACAACTAGGGCTTCTCCCCTTTCAGCATCATCTGAATGCTCGGATTGAACCTCCTCATCTGCATGTAACCCTTCCACGGCCTCCGGCCTTCTGTCTGTCCTTCCTTGGTGTTGTGTAAATTCATAGGCTTGATACTCTTCTTCACCACAATGGAAACAAGTTCCTCTAAAACCACCTCTTCCAGGTCCTAGCCCAGATCTTCCTCGTCCTCTACCTCTTTGATCACCATTGTATTGATCACAAGGGTGGTAGAAGTTATCATTCTTCTGGCCTCGACTGGTACCCACATCTTCATTTTTCCTTTCATCCTCATTTCGGCTTCCAGAAGATCTTCCACTACCCCTTCCGCTTTGACCTCCTCATCCTTTTTTCTTGCTATCAAATCTTTTCAGCTTCTCTCAACTTTGGAAGCATCCTCAATGGTAGTCATTAGGCCGAAAGCTCCCCTTGAATGCTGATCGTAACCCATTAAGATAGCGGGCTACCTTCTCCTTGTTGGCTACATGGCGTTCATGATCATCTTGTGAAAATCTTCGTGTATTCTTTCACAGATCTACTTCCTTGCTTCAACCCTTGCAATTTCTTCAGCAGATCTAACTCGTAGTCTACTGGTATGAACTGCTTCTTCAGTTTCTCCACCATGCAATCCCAACTGCTGATCTTTCCTTTTCCTCTTCGATTTCTCTCCAACTGGACCTCTTTCCACCAAATATTGGCATGGCCCTTCAGCTTCATTTTTGAAAACTTAACCCAATTTGGGTCCTCTACTTCTTCATACTCAAAATATTCTTCTAGCTCATTGATCCAGTCGATCAACTCTTCCGGGTTTAGACTTCTGGAATAACTGGGGACTTCTATTCTTTCTGGGTCTTTTTCTGATCTTCAAAATGGCCCTGATCAGCTACATCTGATCTTGATCAATTGCTTCTTCTTCCTCTTTTATGTCTGAATCTTCCACCTCTTTTTCATCCTCACTTTCTCCTCTCCTTCCCAGGTTTAACCCTCTTCTCATTTGTTCCTGCAATGCATCAATTTGGCTCTGGAGGGCTCTGAAACCCTCAGTCGCCAATGGATCTCTTCCACCAGCATTTTTGCCACCTCTGGCACCACCACGCCTACCAGGAATCACTCTTGGAGGCATCTTGAAGATCTTGAACCCACAACCACGGTCCTAGTGCAAACTGCCTCACGATCGGCAATCTGTTCACACGCTCAAGAAAACCCTCTCTGATACCACCTGACAAGGGAGCAAACCCAAGACACAGAACAATACTCACAAAATAGAGAATAATATTTTATTAAAAAATATGGAACTCTTACATGGAGAGGATCTCAAATCCTCAAGCTCTAAGATACATGCAAGCTACAGAAGTTTCAGGAAAAATTACAAAATTACAAAAAAAATCCCCTTTTTGCATCATGCGAACTCTTTCCCCAAAAAGTTATCCAAAAATTATAAATTAGCCCATAAATAGCCCCTTTTTCGGTTTGGAGCCAAAAACAACATTCGAGTTATGAGTTTTGGCGGTTTGGCACCAAAATTACAATTTGAAATTCAAATTTAAATTCATATTCAAAAATTAGCACATTTCTAAAATATGCACCAACTTCCGGAAGCCATAACTTTTAATCTGACCATTGGATCTTCAATGATAATACCTTTTTCAGAAAGCTCTCGAAAATATGATGTTCTACAAAGTAGGGCCTATGCAAATTTTTGGGCCCATCCGGAACCGTTTAGTGCCTCAAATTGGACTCAGAAGGTTTTTCAGGGAAAAAAGCAAAAATAGGAACTTGAATAACTTTCAAACCGTGAATGATCTTGACCTGATTCTTTCACCAAACTGCTCCTTTTTTTTTCCTGAACCTTCCCATAAATTTTTGTCTTCCCACACCTTCAAATTCACACCTGCTAAAAATAGCAGTTGAGCAGAAAAAGTAGAAAAGCATTTCTGAAAGTTGAAAACTCTTATTCAACAAAAAGGGTATCCAGAAATGCAAAAACATCTACAAAAAGAAAACAACAGGAACATAAATGGAAAGTATCTTTTTGGGTGATGCAAGATTGCCCTACACCACTGGATGCTCCTGCATCACCCTAGGTTGGAAATAACCTATTTGGTTGGGTTGTTTACTTGATTATTGAATGAAGCAAATAGGTTGGGATTAACTTATATGATCTAATTTTTCATTTGATTGTTGATTATATCTTTGATTGATTCATTTATTGATGAGATTATACTTCTTAATGAGGTCTTTTATTGAGAAGATCATACTTCTAAAAAGAAGGCACTTAATGTTGTGATCATATTTTTTGAAATGGAGTTATTTATTGTTATGACGTTATGATTACCCAGGGTGTTTAATTAGGTTATTCTTGGGGTTAGATAATCCATGAGAAAGGGAGTAACCTATTAGGTCACTTATTATGTGTGCATGTATGGTTAGCTTGGTTATTCCTAGGTTTAGGACAATCCATGGGAAAGGGAGAACCTTGTTGGATAATTTATTATGTCATCACCTTAGAGTGAATTTATGTTACATTTATGTTCAATACCAAATCAGGCTAAAGAGTGGGTGGATAGATAACTCGCACTCGAAGTATTGGGTGTTGAATTCTTTGGCTAAAGTAGTGTAAGTAGCCATTGTTTACACTCTCAATTCATTGTGATCCATGATTGAATTCTAGGTAGAGAAGTCATACATGTAGGTTGTAGCCATTGTATGGTATCCCTAGATATATAGGACACAATACTATGCTTAGGAAGGCCAGGATTATGGGGTTAGCAAATGAATCTCTTCGTCTAAGGGTAGGACCATCTTACCAGTTAAGTAGATGTGCAAGGGACCATAGTAAGTTTGTGGTTGGAAGAAAAGTGCTTGAGTGATGCTCCCCCTCATACAGTTGGAAGTCGGGATTTGAGGATGTGCATGCCAGTATTGGGGACAACTAGAATGTATGCACTAGAAATGGGGACATCTAGAATGTATGCAGAAATGTTGGGGACATCTAGGATGTATGCCCAGGTAGGGACATTTGGACCATTTGTATCTCTATTTCATTAATCTCATGGAAGCTATGTATGTAAACATGTTTCTCTATTCTTATTGAGAAATTGTAAATTGGCAAAAAGTTATCATTACATAGGATTATGTAATAGATAATCATTACTTGAAAATTATGTAATGCACTTTATGAAAATGTAATGAAAATTTGAAATGGGATTAATTTTGAATATACATCTTTCATTATTGAAATGCAATGGGAGTTTGGAATGGGTTTATTCCAAATGTGAATCTTATTATTGATTTAGAAAAGAAAAAAATTATTGCTATTTTTTGCATGCATATGTTATTCACATATGAGTGAAAGCATGGTAATTTCTTGGGTTAAACACTGGGCATGTTATATTTTAGTCAAAATAAGAAAAGAGGTTAGATTCATGTTTAAGATAGAGATCAAGAATTTACATAGTGTAGATAATCAGCCTCTTTGATCTTGAGGATCTCAAGCCTAGTAAAGGTAAATGTACTTGGTCTAACAAAAGGGATAGATTGGATTATATTATTTCTATACTCAACAAAGTTTTAGTCTTAATTTATTTTCTAAAATATTTTCCTCCATCCAAGTCAAAAATACTTCCAAATCCTATTATATATCATAGGCAAATTAGTCTTCACCTCAAGACAAAACATATTTGGTACCTCATTCGATTTAAATACTCTTCTATTTGGCTCAAATGGGAAGGGATTGAGAATTTAATAAAGCATGCTTGAAGTAACTCTCTCCCTCTATTTTAATAGTTAGAATTGGTTCAAAAAAATTATAGTATGTGTTCTCTATTTAGATATTGTATTTGTAGAACCACTACACCTCAAAAATCAAAGAAATTAAAAATTTGGAGGAGATTTAGTCTTAGACTGAGATTGAAGGTCCTTTTGAAAACATTCTCAAGAAATAGGGCTATTTTTTTAATTATTTAATTAATTTTTAAACATAAGGAAGCTAATTGGAGGTTAATGCTATATATGATCTGGTTGGTTGAGGGTGATCAAAATACAAAAATTAATTTTACAAGAAAAATATTTAGAGTTCAAAATATTCAAGCTTGTTTCTTATAAAGGCCAATATCTAGAATTGGTTCAAGAAATTGTACTATCCCATTTTAAGTGATAATTGCACTTTGAGAAGTCTCCTTATTATTGATTGACTTCATCTAAATAATAATTAGTATTTTTATAGTTGTTGGATGTTCAGGTCTGGGTAAGTGCAAAAAGATGGGGGGTCAAAAAGGGGGCTTAAGTGGCCACAATTTTATTGAAATTAGGAAATACTGGTCAACCTTGGACATGAAATTGAGGATATTTACACTCAAAATTTTGAGATGCAACAAAAACAAGGATCATAGTGCTCTGAGTTTACTTTCTAAACTACTAATTTAATTTGAAAAATGGTTAAGATTAAGGGGTTCAAAAGAGGGGACCACAAAAATTGGTGCTGTTTTTGTCAAAAAAACATAACATAGCAACTTTTGTGGGTACCTAGCACAATGACATTTTTTAGTATTTTTAAAATCGCTCCAGTGAGAAATTAGCTAACACTACGTAGTTTATACTTCATTTTCCTGATAATTTTTTAATGAATATTTTATTTTTAACTAATTTTCAAAGTGGACACTTCCTGAAAAAATAGAATTTTGGTCGTGCTACCCCTATAAATTTTGGAAACTAATTGATTTTTTTTAATGTGTAGAATGGATTCTAGTTTTTAAAAATGTTTAATTTATTTGAAATTTTGATGAACGGTTAATTTATAATAAAAAAAACACCAAACACTGGTTTTTACCAAACAAGAGACACAAACAAAAGAAATTATAGATCAAAGGCTTAACATTGTCAAAAAGTGAAAAAAAACACATCGTTAGATAGATAAGATAGAGCCTAACATTACCTAGGTGTTCAATTTGTTCGACATTGAAACACATGCAATCCTGACAATGAGCATGAAGCCGATTATGCGAAATATTGTAGAATTTGCAAATACACGTCTTTGGACATTGGGAAGGCCCTCCAAGCCTTTGGGTTGGTATTCCAAGGAAAATACCAAGCCCAAGGCTTGGGGATTCCCAAAGCAAGATATAACACGACCGTGTTATAACACACTCGCATTATTTATTAGTTTTGACATGGTTTTTGTGTTTGTGCAAGATGTGTCTAGCAAGACATAATGTGAGTGTGTTATAATGTACTCACGTTATGTCTTGCTTTGTGTTAAATTCTACTCTATTGAATGTATGTTTATATATTTGTATGTATGTATGCTTATATGTCATGTATGTATGTATGTATGCATGCTTGTATGTATGTATGTATGTATGTATGTATCATTGCATGTATGTATGTATTCCTATATGTATGTATGTATGTATGTATGTATGTATGTATGTATGTATGTATGTATGTATGTATGTATGTATGTACATATGTATGCATGCTTGTATGTATGTAAGTATGTGTGTATATTTGCTTATATGTATGTATTTATGTATGTCTTTAGAGGGAGGGAGAATTTTAAGAGACAGAGAGAGAGAGACATTTTTCTAGGTAGGGTGGGAGGGAGAGAGGGAGGGAGAGACCTAAGAGAGAGAGAGAGGCAGAGAGGTAGTGAGAGAGAGACCTGAGAGAGGGAGAGGGGGTGGAAGGGAGGGCTAAGAGAGAGAGAGAGAGAGAGAGAGAGAGGTGGAGAGGTAGTGAGAGAGAGACTTGAGAGAGGGAGAGGGGGTGGAAGGGAGAGAACTAAGAGAGAGGGAGTGAGAGAGAAGTGGTTGGAGTGAGAGGGACTTAGCTAGGTAGGGTGGGAGGGATAGAGGGAGAGAGAGAGAGAGATAAAGAGAGGTGGTGGGAGAGAGAACTAAAAGAGAGGGAGAGAGAGAGAGAGGGAGAGAGAGAGAGGGAGGAGAGAGGAAACTGTAGGTAGGGTTCGAGAGGGAGAGACTTGAAAGAGTGTGAGGGTGAGAGGGAGATACTTGAGAGATAGGTAGTGAGAGGGAGTGCGAGAGAGAGGGAGTGGGAGAGAGAGGGAGTGAGAGAGGGGGAGTGAGAGATCTAGGTAGTGTGAGAGTGAGAGACCAGAGAGAGGGAGAGGGTGTGGGAGGGAGTGACCTAAGAGAGAGGGAGAGGGAGAGGGAGGTGGAGTGGGAGGGACTTATCTAGGTAGGGTGGGAGGGATAGATAGAGAGAGGGGGAGAGAGAGAGAGAGAGTTACCTAGGTAGGGTGCCAAAGGGAGAGACCTAAGAGAGATAGGGGGTGGGAGGG